>JASPKZ010000190.1:10000-90998 GCA_030220185.1 Diploptera punctata | reverse complement strand
CTCGTTAAACATTTTCAGCCAACATTGTCTTTAATGAGCAGTTGTAGGCTAATTCCCTAATTAATTAACTCACTGGCATTATGGAACCCATGGGTTCATAGCCGCGAGGACAGAAACTTTCCAAGCTATTCTGAGCTAATGTTATCCAATTATCCCTTGTATAATCCATATCCATTGGATGAGAAAATAAGAGAATATAGAGAGAAATGGTTTACACACGTGAAAAGAATGCATGTATCAAGATTACCAAGAGCAACATTCAACTACAAGCCAAGAGGTTCAAGGAATGTAGAAAGGCCAGTGAAAAGATGTACAGAACAACTGTCAGGCGGAACAGGCAATTTGCCTAGCCCGTGAAGTGAAGAAGAAGAAGATAATCCATTTCTCCAAATCGTGTTAATGTTATTCTCTCACTACATTCTTGCCATTCTTGCTCGACAGGTGCAGTATAATCCATATACTGTAAGTCCTCTAATACTTATTCTGAAACACAAAACACATACCAGCCCATTGTGTTTTGATCTTCAAACTTATTTTACATCAAAATGGCACGCTTCCGGACATGGGTTCCTTATCAAAACTTCATCTACTAAGTCCCCTCTACAACCCCTAGAAGTCTATAATACTTATTCTGAAACACAAAACACATATCAGCCCATTGTGTTTTGATCTTCAAACTTATTTTACATCAAAATGGCACGCTTCCGGACATGGGTTCCTTATCAAAACTTTATCTACTAAGTCCCCTCTACAACCCCTAGAAGTCTATAATATTTATTCTGAAACACAAGACACATGATATCAGCCCATTGTGTTTCGATCTTCAAACTTATTTTACATCGAAATGGAATCGCTTCCGGACATGGGTTCCTTATCAAAACTGTATATACTAAGTCCCCTCTAAAACCCCTAGAAGTCTATAATACTTATTCTGAAACACAAGACACAGGATAACAGCCCATTGTGTTTTGATCTTCAAACTTATTTTACAGCAAAATGGTACGTTTCCGGACATGGGTTCCTCATCAAAACTTTATCTACAAAGTCCCCTCTACAAGCCGTAGAAGTCTGTAATACTTATTCTGAAACACAGGACACACGATATCAGCCCATGGTGTTTCGATCTTCAAACTTATTTTATATCGAAATGATACGCTTCCGGACATGGGTACCTTATCAAAACTTTATCTATTAAGTCCCCTCTACAACCCTTAGAAGTCTATAATACTTATTCTGAAACAAAAAACACACGATATCAGCCCATTGTGTTTCGATCTTCAAACTTATTTTACATCGAAATTGTACGCTTCCGGACATGGGTTCCTTATTTTACATTTATCTACTAAGTCCCCTCTACAACCCGTAGAAGTCTGTAATACTTATTGTGAATCACTCTGTATAATTTATGTTTCTTGCACAACAAAAGTAAATAAAAACGTAATTTTGTTCGCTTCAATGCTTATTTAATTAAAACGTTTTCAACATTCATTTTGTTACTGGTTTCCATGGCAATCAGGGTCTCTCGACTGGCGTGACGATATGGAATTGACGTTTCAACTTCTAATATCGCAGCTAAAAGCCACTTGAAAATGTAAATTTATATATCTTAAGAGTGTAACTGGGTTCATTCTTGATTTTATCGACTTCAAATCTTTATAGCCTTGCGAAAATTACTCTGCTGAACGACATTCAGGCATTGAAAGCAGGCGCTATTATTAAAGAGAACGTTTCTTAATCAGTGACAGGCGTGACGTTAAAAATTCCGCCCCGGACATGGAACATTTCAGGCATATTTATATAAACTATTGGTTGCCCAGCGGTCGAAATTCGACCAGAATTCATTAAATTTTTAAGTATGTCACAAATACGTCATTATGCATTAATTTTCGATTTATTTTAAAAATACGAACGATAGGAAATATGTGGTATATCTTGGCTAAGCTATATTTAAAAAAACAATAACGCAATAAAAAACAATAACGTGTCATATAAACACACTAAAATACGATTCAATTATCTATGCGGCACAATTGAACGCACTTCATTGAATAAGACTAGAAAATAAACTATTTTGAAGTTTTACAAAGTATTGGCAGTTCCATCTCTTATCTATGGATGTGAAACCTGGACATTAACAAAGGCAGATAGTGAACAAATAGAGGCTGCAGAAATGAAGATGTTGATACCAAAGAACCGATAAAAAGAAAAACAAAGATATAAGAACAGAACTTAATATATTTAATCTCTGTGAAAGAATAAAATATTATCAAAATGCTTATCTTCAGCACGTATTAAGAATGAATGAACAGCGCATACCAAGAAGAATGTATAATTATAAACCAAAATGCAGAAGAATGTTGGGAAGACCATTGAAGAGATGGAAGGACCATTTCGACCTATAATGAGATCGGAACAGGCCATTGGGCTTAATCCTTGTTGTTGTTGTTGTTGATGATGATGATAACGCGTCATTTGACATTTGTATACTATTTATACTATTTACATTTGAATTTGGCCTATTATTATGTGTACGGGAATATATATCCCTTCTTCTTTGTCTCTCACTCCGACCCATGAATGTTTTATGTCGAGGCATAATGGAAGTAGGTGCGAATATGTAAATAATAAAAAAATATGTAATGAAATTACTGAAACCAAGATTAGACAGGTTTAATTTAAATTTAAATAATAAAATGTACTCAGTTTTTGTTAAATCACTAATAATAAATACGCGAGAGTAAGTCAATTCACATTGCTGCTGCACAATTTTCTTTTTGCAACAATTCACTTTCAGTATAAACGTAAACAAATGAATGTGTAAACAAACGAATGAGTAATACACATAAATTCTTTTTTAAAAAAATATTATTCACTGAGAGTAATTAATATTATAATATTATAATTACAAAATAATTTATTGTACAATAAATTTATAAACAACTATGTCTTGAAAATAATGTCACAACAGGAGATTGAAACGTCGACACAATAAATTTATGTTTTGACTGAGATAACGTTAATTTTTGTTGTTGTAATTATAACACATACATTCCTTACAGACAATTTATTCTATTTTGTTTAATTTAATTTATTTGTATTATAACCTCACTATGATGGTTGTCCAGCGCCTCGCTTTGTTCCCCTCAGCGTTTACATATAATTAAATTCAAAGATGCCGACTACCGCCACTATAATAATTCCGCATGTTAATCATAGTCAAGCATTGTCGCGCGGCACACGCTTTTATATGAACGGACAACCATAATAGCGAAGCGATAATAACACATATTATACGTACATTTCATTTCCCTGCACTCCTTCTCTATATGAACTTTAATTATGCCAAATACACACTCCTCCGTGCGTGCAATGTGCTTAAAAAGGGGGCACAAAGATTTTTCTTCACGTATTAATTTATACATTTAAAATATCATCAATATTAGTATTAAATTAAATAGATTTTACAGAATGTGTGGCACTATAAGACGGACACTGAAAAATAAAACTTTGAGGAGCACACAACTAAAATTTTACAAAATTATGGCAGTGCCTGTCTTAACATATGCAAGTGAAAATTGGACTCTTAACCGTTCAGACAGAAGGAAAATAGAAACTGCAGAAATGAAGTTCCTACGTTCAGTAGCGGGTGTGACAATTTTGGACAAGAAAAGAAGTGAGGATATTAGGAAGGACTTAAATATTTTCAATTTAACAAATAGAATTGACAACATGAGAAACAACTGGTATGAACATGTCAAGAGAATGCCTACAGATAGAATCCCTCAGCTGTTACTAAAGTACAAACCAATAGGACATAGAAATGTTGAACGCCCACTTACTAGATGGGAGGATTCATTAAATCCCACTTGATGTGAAAACAGGTCAAAATGCCTAATTTCATGAAGCAGAAGAAGAAGAAAATATCATCAAATGCAACTTGTAAATGTGAAGATATTCAACCAGTCAAAAGTGTTTTATTTAATTGTCCAATGTTGTGGTTTGACTGTTACCAACTTGATCATATTTGAATTTTAATGAAAAAGATTATTCCAGCCCTCTTTATCATATTCTTAACAACGAAAAATGTTATAATTACTTCATTTAGTTTTTAATTAGTATTTATTCACAACTGTAATTAAATTTTACTCTATTCATCTTTGTTATAATATTGTTATGTAACTGTATTTTGTTCTACTGTTTTATGTTTATTTACTTCATAATGTTACAGAATTATAACCCGTGTATACTATAAGGTAAAATAAAAAAAAAGAGTTTTCATGTATTGGGAATAAAAAAAAAATCCTTCCAGAGTCAAGGTAGAAAGTAGACAGTAAAATATTATATGAATGCAATTATATTCATCTCCTCTCTTTCTGTAATTAGTCAATACGAGCGTATAAAGCAGATGTTTTCTCACAAGTTTCTTCTCTCTCTCTCTCTCTCCCTCTCTCTCTCTCTCTCTCTCTCTCTCTCTCTCTCTCTCTCTCTCTCTCTCTCTCTCTCTCTCAGTAACTCATATTCCTTTGGTATAGTGTATAACAAACTAACTAACTCACTGGCAATATCGAACCCATAGGTTCATGGCCGCGCGGACATCAGCCTTCCATATATCCCTATTCTGAGCTAATGTTTTCCTATCATTCCCTGTATAATCTACTTCTCTCAAATCATGATTGTTATTCTCCCACCTCATTTTTGGTCTAACAACTGGGCGTTTTCTCTCTGGGTTTCCTTCAAGAAGCTTCAATGCACCTCTTTCATTCCCCATTTGTGCCACATGCCTGACCATCGCAGTCTAAGTCCTATTATATCTGGATTCCTATAAAGATCATGTAGTTCTCTGTTATGCAGTCTTCTCCATTCACCTGCCTGTTAATCTCTCTTTGGTCTAAACATTTTCCTAAGAACTTTATTCCCTAATACTCGTAATCCTCCTTACTCCCTTAACATAGGAGTTCATGATTCACATCCATACAGTATAATAGTTTTATACGGTAATTTTCAGTTTAATGATTTTTGAGAGAAGTTGGGACGACAAGAGTCTCTATAATGTATAATTGCACGCATTTCCAGATTTGAGACTAAGTTTAATTTCTTTGTGCGTCTCATTCCTATTTGTGATTATTGTTCCTAGGTATTTGAATCCAGCCAATTGTTCAAAATTTCCCTCATTTGTCATTAGCTGTCCATTTCCAATATACAATGTATTTTTGTGTATGGCCATGCATTTAGTTTTATTGATGTTTACTTCCATTCTCAATATATTAGTGTTATTCAATAAAGTGTGCCTGTTAACCCTTAATATCTCCTCGCTATCGCCCATAGTAGCTCAGATACAGGTATTATGTACATATAATTTAATAGACTTGAACTGTCCATACATAAATGTTAATAATATGTATGGACTTGAAGTAGATATAAATAATTATATAAGTAATTCTATAAGTAATTTATATTGTAAAGTGTTGTGGATTTAAACTTGGTTAATAATTTAAATGTATTAAAATTTTATTTTTTAGGAATGTACATTTTTTGAGGGTTTGATTTTTATTCACTTTGCCTTATCTTAATTTCTGAATTTTTACTAACTTTTACGTGTCCCATGTCTCCTGAGCTTTGTGAGGACATAATGTGCTGTAATAGTATATTACAATACCAGGTTGGGAAGTGGTTTCCACAGAAGGTAATGATTAAAAACCGAGGTTTTTAATTTCCGTGATTCTGTAAAATACTTCAAAAACGTGCATTGTACATTATTTTTTGCACAATGGAGTTTCCAAAATATTAGATAATAGTAAAATAATATCTTTGTTGGAAACATTTGTGTTCATAATAAACAACTGACTAAATCTAACCCCTTGGAAGTTCGCGAACCACAGGTTGGGAAATGATGTGCTAGACAATACATATTTTAATTATTTTTATTTTATATATATTCTATATTTTGAGTGTAAGAGAGGGAACTACATTTTCTTACACCCTCAAAGGTAAAATCGTTATTCAACTTTATAATCCAAGCTATTGATTAATGCATTAACCGAGAGATTCATTAACCAATGATAACGCAATTGATAACTGATTTTGTTATAATAGTTTATTTTAATGTGTCGGAACGCAGTGTAAACAAATCATAAATAACCATACTGCCCTTAATTCATGTTGGTATGTGATTTGGCACAAATTTAGTGATTTGACGTAATGGATGTCTATCGTTTATAATAAAATATTAAATAAATAAATCAACGTATCTCTCAGGTAACAGCGATAAATTTTGGATTAATAATGTATATAATTTAATAGCAGTACCACGATTTAAATGTTGCATGTGTGAGTCCCTAAAAATTGAATGCAGTAATCAATTTAAAAGGAGAGTTTCAATGTCAGATTAGTATACATATATCATTTTTAAAAATTTTTGAAAATATTGAATATATGAATATACATATCATGTCGTATCAGCGCCCAGGAATTCTAAATCATAGTTCGATTAAACAATTAATTTATTGGCACTGTCGAACCCGTAGATTCGTGGTCGCGCGTTCATACGCTCTCCAAACACCCCTATCCTGAGCTAATGCTTTCTAATCATCCCTGTATACTACTTCCCTCAAATCATGGTTAATGTTATTATCCCATCTGATTCTTGGTCTACCAACTGGGTGGCTTCCCTCTGGTTTTCCTACAAGAAGTTTCCATGCCACTCTTTCATTTGCCATTCGTGCTAAATGTCCTCACCATCGCAGTCTATGAGACTTAATGTTTGGTGACGCTATCGACCCTTTTGAGGTCGTCATAATATAATATTATATTTTGGAGTTTTTCAACATTTTTAATATTCAATAGCAGAAATTAAGAATTGATTCTTAGCTTGAAAAACTTTTCAAGTGGCCATTTTCATAAATATCATGAATAAACCCTTCAGCACCAATTAAAGAAGATATTACAGAGTCCACTCAAACAGAAGGGTTCGTATTACCCAAACTTCCCTATACTTCAATTGCCTGCTAGATCCTTCGTGGGGTAGGTATGTTAACCGCATATCAGTTATTACATCTGTAGGGAAATGAGAGCAACTTGGTCTTGTAACTCATATCTAAGAAGATGCTAACACCCAACACTGGACTGTTACGTCATTGTAGAAAATGTGGAAAATATTAAAATAAAGATGAAATAAGTTAAATACATTTTAAATAAGGGCGACTGGATGCTGCAAGAGGTTAGATGCTCGCCTCTTACCGCTGGGGTCCCTAGATCGAGTCTCAGTCACTCCATGTGGGTTTCGTGGTAGACGAAACGGAGCTTGGACAGGTTTTTCTCGGAGTTTCTCTCCTTTCCCCTTCCACACATTTCATTCCACCATTTCTCCACATTCATCTCATCCATTTGGTTTCATTTCATTCATCGCCCCTGTGATGGCGCGTCAGGGATGGTCGATAGGCATCCTTGTAGTTCAGAGACATCTATAAATAGGGAATTCATCTCATCCCATTCCACGATCCGACCCAGACTTGGATACGAGTTGAGGATATTTTACATTTTAAATAAAATGCATACATGTTCAATGTTCTATGGCTGATGTTGAAAAAGTGTTTCGAATGGTTATACACTCGGATTTCAAAGAATTTAATTGAAAATTCTTCTTCTTCAGTAGCTTGTTGCATCTAAAAATGATTGTTGATTCAATGCAACTTTTCATTCTAGTTTTGGTTGCCCTGAAATTGTTCTGTTGGTTTCAATCTCTGTTTGAACTAATCTATTTATGCAATTATTTTAATAGTTGCCCCGAAAATAGATCTAACCAACAAAAATTCGAAAATTGAGTTTTCAGTGGATTGGTGATCTATCAGGAAAATATCACGGATTGGTGGATGTAAAACTATTCATATTCTCTTTCAAGCCTGTTTTATTTATTTTTAAAAGTTGGTTTTCAAGCGAATAGTGATCTATCTGTAACAAAATGGCGAAAGCAGTTAGACAAATCATGAGTAAGCAGTGCAGAAAAACAATGACTGCACATGTGCAGATTCATTCCACCACAGTTCCGTAAATTCTAATCAGAATCTTAGAGAAATTGAGTGAAGATAAGAAAGACACAAAGAATATAACAAAATAACATTAAATGGAAAATAAATATTGTAAACTGATTCAGTTAGAAATTTTTCTAACTGAATCACTGTTCAATATGTATTTTCTATTTCTTATTCTAGCAATTTAAATTAAATATGGGTTAGATTATTTTTCCACTCTATAGACATAGATCGTTTTTGCACAAAATTCTGTATTAAATTATTAATATTCAGTCAGTAGCATGTTATTTTGCATTTAAATTGGCTGTATGTGATTCCAATACGATGAGAGATTAAAGTGTATATGATATAATAAAGGTAATAGCTTCAGAATGAACATTATGCGTTTTTTTTTTTTTTTTTTTTTTTTTTTTTTTTCGTTTTTCGAACAATTCATAATGTGTCGGTTAGACCTCTTTTGGGGGCAACTGTTCATTTAAAGTAGTTTATCTTTACAGATCATTTTCCATTTGTTCATTGAAGTATTTTTACATTTGTATCTATCAATAAATAAGTCAAAAGTAATGACATTTATTGGTAAATATGGAATTAGATCAAAAATTGTACTGGATAACAAACTAATAGAACAAGTATCACATTTCCAATATTTAGGATGTGATATAACTTATAGAGAAAATAAAGATATAGAAAATAAAGTAAATAAATTTCAGGCTATTTGTGGAACCATAAAAAGAACCTTAGGTCGGAAAACAAGGAAAGATACGAAACTTAAATTATATAAAACAATGGCTGTTCGTTTGTTGTTGTATGGAAGTGAAAATTGGATATTGAAATCAAGGGATAAAAGCAGGATACAGACTGCGGAAATGCTGTTTTCACGTAATGTGAAAGGATGCACAAGAGCGGATAGAATAAGGAATGAAACTATACGAGAAGAATTAAATATATGTAAAATTGAAGATAAAATCAGCGAAAATAATAAGAAATGGACAGAACACTTAATGAGAATGAACAACGAATGAATACCAAAAAGAACCTTCCTGTATAATCCCAGAGGAACAAGAGATGTTGGCCGACCACGTAGAAGATGGACTCCACTTTTAACTTCGCCGGAACAGGCTGCATAGCCTAAACCTTGTAGTAGAAGAAGAAGATCTAATTTTAAATCTTTGAATGTACACCGTGTTCCAAAATAATGGACGGGATTTTAGATAGTTGGTACAGCTTTACAAACGAAATTGGATGCGTAATTATTTGCTATGACGAAAGAAAAACTGTGATAGTTTCATATCCTGTATACAGTAATTTGTTTCTTGTCACTATTATATCGTCAGCGTTAAATTTGTGAAAATGGCGACTCCTGCACAGAAACTATTCTGTGTGTTGCAATTTGCGAGGTCTGGTTCTATTGTTGCAGTACAGCGAGCTTTCCGAATGCAATTTGGAATTGATCCTCCGACAGATAAAATTATCCGTCGATGGTATAAGCAGTTAGAAACAACTAGATGTATATGTAAAAGGAAAAGTCCAAGACGTCCACGAACACCAAATGACGCGTCGATCCGGATGACATGGTTTATTCCCATAGCCTTCACGGTCTCCCGAACTCACATCTTGTGATTTCTTCCTGTGTGGGTACGTGAAGGATCATGTGTACGTACCACCACTTCTCGTCGAACTTCAGACTTGAGAAGAAGGATTGATGTTGCTGTTGATTCCATTACACCAAATATGCTGACCAATATTTGGGAGGAATTCGACTATCGACTAAATATCTGCCGTGTAACAAAAGGTGCTCACATCGAATACATATAAAGTATGTTATGAAAACTTGAAGAGTTTCTCTTTAATCCCATGTAAGTTTTGTTTATATATACTAGAAGTCCCGGCCGCGCGTTGCTGTGGCTAAGGTATAAGTTAAAAATTTAAAGTAAGTTGCTACCTTTTAGCCAGATTACTTAAAACTAATACTCACACATAACATTAATAATACTGAAAATAAAATAAACACTGAACACACTTAAATTATGAAATAATCAATATTTGTAATTCAATTGAAAGTCGTGGTTGCAACAAAAACACAGCCATCTGTATCTCTCTTTGTTAAATAATAAACCAATTATCTTACCAAATTACCTTACACAGCCATCTGTTAGAATCGTATGGAACTCACAGATAATTATAACTCTTTGTTAAATAATAAACAAATAATTTGCAATAAAAAAATAATGCGACTATAAATTTAGTTATAAACTACCCTAAGTCTCAAGTTGGATCAAACTGCACAACGTGTGGAAAATTTTATTAAAATCGGTTCAGTAGTCTAGGATTCCATCGCGGACAAACAACGTGACAGGTAATTTTTATATCTTAAGATATATGTATATCATGTAAGGGAAATTAAAGAACTTTAAAACCCCGTCCATCATTTTGGAACACCCTGTATACCTTATATTCGGAAGTGTAAGGTACTTGGTACACTTTCTGTTGTCGCTCTTGAAACTTACTTACATTGTTAGTTATAATAGAGTAGGGAGAGAATTGTACAAGTGTTAGTGAGTGCTGCCGCCACGTGGACATGGCGTGAGTTAACTTAATTAGATCCGCGTCTTGATGGATTACTGGCTGATCCACTTAACGGATTACCTCGCTGTACCAATATTACACTGGGACTGAACATCCCGAATCAATGAACACAATTCATGTAACTAACGTCATAGGGTCATTAGGAACATTTTCACATCAAAGAGCTTTTGGCGATATCCAATTGACTATTTTTCACTACGTCGTATGTCTATAAATTAATATTACCAGTATGCGTACTTATTAATTATGGCGTGCATACTTCCCAGGTTACACTGAGCAACAAAAAATAAACTTTTTTTTGTTTGCCTTAGAAAGAAAAATATGTGATGCTGATAGTATTTTTTCTCCTGAATTCAAATATGATATCGGTTTTTCTCCATCACGCAAGGCTTCCGAGAGACAGGCATTTATAATTTCAAACACTTTAATATTTTCTAGATTCGTAACTACACAATATTCGAACGTTTGGAATCACCTATAAAGTAAGAAATGACGATTTTCTGCTATATTTCGCCTGTGGAGCATCCATCTTGATGGTCCAACAATAACCGGCCAGCATATTATGATTCCATTTGCCTTGATATCTCTTTTCCATAGCTGAAACCATATGAGTTAGCTCATTTGGTTTTATTTTACAATGGACAAATGGGCGAAAAAACGTTTATTCTTCTTCTACTTCTATGCCCATGTTTCCCTTAACAGAGATTTAGGCACTCTTCCCCTACAGGGAAGAATTTGAACCATACTAATTTAGATACACTTGTTTTCGTATACATGTCATTTGAGTGGTCCGTGGTCAGCGATCCGCCTCATACTGACATCTAGGAAACCAAGGGAAATTTCGGTAAATTTTGCTTAGAGGCCTTTTCATTCAGGCTTAAGGATCTTTTACGAGCCTGAAAATCTTCAGACTCGGGACCTACGGCTTTAAGTCCCTCCCGGAGGACATTCTCCTTGGATTTTATTAAAAAGTTATTTAAATCCATTAATTGAAATTGAAATAAAAAAAACTGTGGGTGATGGAGAAATTCCCGAATACATAGGCCTATTTGAAAACACGATAAAAAACTGCTTTAAGTACAACTATTGGTACTCATAAGAAAAAAATCATGTTGACCAGTGTTATTTATACTGAAAACGTGTATTTTGTACATTTCTGCTGGTTGAGTGAAAGTGAAGGCCTTTTGGTCTTAGCTCTGCTAGAATGAATAAAACATTATTCTGAAATGGAATGAGTTTCAAGAAAAAAATATAGAAACTCTTAAAAGGGAGAAAATGAAGATTGAAGACACTATTTTAGATTATATTAAACTTCAGTATTAAGATGGTACGGACATGTCCAGCGAAAGGAAGAGGATCGACTACCAAAATGTGTTTTGGAATAGAAACCTAAGGGAAGACGAGGCAGAGGAAGACTTAAATTCCTGGAGTCAGGGAATATATTTATACATGAAGGAGAAACATCTACAACCAGGAGATTGGATGGACCGACAAAATTGGCTACTAGGAATCGGACGATGTCAAAGATATTAAACAACTGATATATTATTATCGGCCGCGGTGGTTATGCTCCTTGCCTCTGGTCCAGAAGGTCACGGGTTCAAACCCGGCCGGGGTCGATGGATTTTTTAGGACGGAAAAATCTAAGGAGCAAGTCCTCCAGGAGGGACTTTAAGCTGTGGGTCCCGAGTCTGAAGATTTTCAGGCTCGTAAAAAATCCTTAAGCTTGAATGAAAAGGCCTCTAAGCAAAATTTACCGAATTTTCCCGTCCTAGTACTATCTTGGTTTCCTAGATGTCAGTATGAGGCGGAACGCTGACCACGTACCACTCAAAATGACATGTATAGGAAAACAAGTGTAACTAAATTAGTATGGTTCAAATTCTTCCCTGTAGGGGGAGAGCGCCTAAATCTCTGTAAAGGGAAAACATAGGCCTTATCTATCTATATATCATTATTATTATTATTATTATTATTATTATTGTGTTATTCTATTGTTTTAATAAAAATATTTACAATTTGTGTCTGTTTGGTTGGAATTTATTTATGAAAAAGAAAAGAGAAATTCACAATGAAATAAAATAGAAGCGACAAAAGAATGTCATACAAAGAAGGAATACAGCTTCAATATGTGAAGAAATTCTAGTCCCTAAATATCAAATATTCATACCATGTTATATGCCATCCCAGCACAAAGAATTCACAAATGTATCGCCCTGGAAGAGTACAAGTATGCATGGAATTTGTATTACTTGTAATATTTCTCTTGTAAAACACACACTGCCACCATTTTTATCCTGACATTTTGCAAATTAACGTCTGCCTTACTTCAATTGTTTATTTGCGTGAAGCATTAAACTGGACAGTAATGAGGCCGCCCTTTTCCAAACCAATGAATGTAAAAATGACGTATAACACATTTTTATTTCAGTTTTTTTTAACGTTGAAACATAATTTCTTTATCTCTTAACCATTCCCTTTTAGATATTTTTACATATATATGTCTCGTGAATCTTAAATGGACACGACTTGGATTAGATAAATACTCTTCTTACCACCACAAAATGACATGGAGGGTGTTCCAAGATAAGTGATCAACTCAATGCCGGGGCCACCTTCAAGACAATAAGAATTTTAAGACAAGATATATCATTATAATTCATATATTCACACTGAAACAGGCGAATATGGTATGGTAGTTTTACATAATTTATATCTTATTTAATTTCTATGATAGAAAAATTACATCAAAATTTAATACTGGGCACAGGAAGACGTTGTATACATTTAAAACCAGTTGATTAAATAAATAAGATAATGACACATTAATAATAATAATAATACTAATAATAATAATAACACTAATAATAATAACACTAATAATAATAATAACACTAATAATAATAACACTAATAATAATAATAACAATAATATTAATAATAATAATATTAATAATAATAATATTAATAATATTAATAATAATAATAATAATAATAATAATAATAATAATAATAAAGAAAGTTAGTCTGCAGATTTCTTTTGAAAAAAAAATCGGAATATTTTTCATGCAATAAACAAGCACCAAAATACCTGGAAACCAAATATGGAAAAATTAAACGAGTTTCACAATTAAAATATCTTGGTGAAATAATTCAGGAAAATGGAATTGAAACTAAAGCCAGTAAAAGTAGATGCCAAAAAATGGAAACAGTATTTCGGCTTACTCACAACACTTATAATAAAAAATGCATATGTTTACATACAAAATTACGACACTATAACACTGTAATTAAACCAGAGTGCCTCTATGGAGCAGAAGCATTAATTTTGAACAGAAAAAAAGATATAGAAAATATCGTGAAA
This sequence comes from Diploptera punctata, assembly GCA_030220185.1. Classification (NCBI taxonomy): domain Eukaryota; kingdom Metazoa; phylum Arthropoda; class Insecta; order Blattodea; family Blaberidae; genus Diploptera; species Diploptera punctata. The sequence continues at coordinate 77,022 of JASPKZ010000190.1, read as the reverse complement.
AAAGAATGCAAAATTATAAGAAAAGTTTTAGGTCCACAAGTCATAGATGAAGCATTTAGACTCAGAAGTAAAAAGGAAATAAAAATATATACAGACATTCATAGTGATATTAGAAAACGAAGGTTAAAATTTTATGGCCATATTAAACGAATGTACTCAAATAGGCTTACAAAACAGATAATGGAATTCTACGAAAACAGAAGTAAAGCTCCAGTGGATACTATGAAGTGGATTGATGAAGTCAAAAAGGACTTAAAATTGGCAGGAATTACTAAAGAAGATATCGCAAACAGAGATATATTTAGAATTAAGGTGAATAAGTGGCAAGTTGAACAAGAGGACAAACCGAACAAAAAAAAAAAAAAACTGGAACAACTTGGACAGATGTGAGAAAACAAGCTCATAGCAAAAGAATGAAATAAATTTGGGCTCAGAGGAAACGCCTCTAAGTACTCTGCGTAGTCCTACATGAACCCATTGTAAATTTTACTCCACCATAAATCCCTATTATCTGCATCACTCTGTTAATCTCTCGACACCATAATCCTATGCACTTCTATGCTGAGTCTTCTGGTTGATGCATCAGGACTTCGTGAGATGACATCCTGTACGGTTTACACGTGTTCTGGTGTTGTAGCTGGCCTCCCTCTTCGTGCCTCATCAGCAACAGATCGTTCGTTTCATTTTCAATACCAGATCTTTAAGAGCTTGCCTGCTAGGACCTGGTTTTCTGACTTTTTAGTGAATTCTTCTTGGACATGCCAGTTTGTCAATCCTCGTATATGAGCGAAAACGACAGCTAATCTTTCCTCTATGGTTAGCATAGTTTCCAATTACTTGTAAAAAAATACATAAATTAACGACACGAGGAAAATAAATAAGTTTAATTATATAACAGAAGCACTAAAAAGAACTTTGATAAATAAAGCCAGGAAAGGCTCTATAATGGAATTATACAAGACAATGGCAGTGCCTACTATTACTTAAGGATCGGAAACATGGACAGTGACAACACAACAGTCTGCTAGAATACAAGCTGCTGAAATGAGATTCCTCACACCAATAGCAGGATATCAAAGAACAGACAAAAAACATAACACAGAAATAAGACAACAACTAAAAATAGAGGAATTAAACTCAACAATAGAGAAATACAGAACAAACTGGAAAGAACACTTGGCAAGGATGACTGAGAATAGAATACCAAAAGCAGCATACGACTATTCACCACGAGGAAGAAGAAGCTTGGGAGGACGAAGGAAAAGATGGAAAGAGCAGCAATTTGGAGCCGGAACAGGCTAGTAAATAAGCCTAAACCGTGAAGAAGAAGAAGAAAAAGAAGGAAAATGTCAAGGGACTTTTTAATCACTCTGTATATCCGTTTTTGAACTCATCCGTATAACCTCATTTTCAATCTTTACATCGTAAATAGCTCTTTCCAAATGATTACACACACCTAACAATTATTATTGTAAGAAATGGATATCAATATAGGCTAATTCTCAGGAGCAACGAACCAACTTGGTTGTGCAAATCGTGGAGTGGAATGTTATTAATGGAATGATGGCTAACAAAGGTTATTTAGAAATATGAGAGAAAATTGTAAATTTCCAACTATAGAGAAGAGAAATACAGAATAACTGTAAAGAGATAAATCCGAGATAAGCCGTTGCATTAACATATCATGATTCTATTTTGGTTGAGTACACAGCTGCAATGATTATTGAAATGCATTTTGCTTAAGTTGGCTCAAACTAGTGCAATATCCTCTTAAAAGTTTAATTCCCTACACTGCAGTCAGTATACGTTGTTTCACAACTGCACCGCAACCCATTAACGTAAGTAGTTTAAAAGAATCATTTCAATTGCAAATGTGAATGCATTTGTTCGTTTAGCTTGGCGAGGCTAAGGGCATATGGTCTTCTCTTTCACTCAACCAGTATAAACCTTGTTTCATTAAATTGCATACTTCATCATCATAACTAACTAAAAACTAACTATACTGCAGCCACTGATTCTCCGGCCTTGACGTTTTCACGACAGTGTTGCCGATATGGATAATCAGTGATAGATAGATAGATGGAAAGCTCTGCGGCCATCACTTAAGGGTCGGCGGTGAGCGATCCATTTTGGTCCTTCTTAATAGGTAGAACCCGGGTTCCTGTAAAATACATTAGCCCCGGTTTAAATTTTGAATTCAAATTTGAAGTTAATTAGCAGAGTGAAGTCGGAAGCGGACTTTTTGGGTTTCTATTCCAGCATTTGCTGTTTGGATTGAGGGAAATCGCTTAAACCCTCAATCGGAATAGTCGATCACACGGGATCCTGCCAAGTTTGGCTTTCGGATGAAACAGGCGTCCTCGAACAATAGACGGTCTCTGGAAAGCATATAAAGAGGAGTGGGAACTTTTAGACATGGCTGTGCTGCGTGAGAGTCTTCTGCAGCGGAAACTCCGATGCCGAACCATAGCTCGGGTGAAGAGCCATCAATTAGAGCGTGCTCGATGGTGGAGACACGGCTTTTCTTAAGGTAAAACTTAAAAATCATTTGTTATCAGAGATCAGAAATAACCCTCCGTATTCCAAGCATTTGCTCTTTGGATTGAGGGAAACCGCTTAAAACCTCAATCGGAATAGTCGATCACGCGGGATCTTGCCAAGTTTGGCTTTCGGATGACTCTATATTGGGAGGGCATCCAGGCTTCTCTTTATTTAAATATAATGTGCGTACATTTCTGATTATTACAATTATGGTAACGTGCATTAAATTTTTTTTTTACTCTTCAGTTGTTGTTGCTGTTCTATCTGCAGTTGTCAGTGATGTCAATTTCTCTGGAACTGGTGGGATGCACCTGTAGCAGTAAGATTAGTTATTAGTTTTTAATTTGTTGTATTAATTTATTTTATTAATGCACAATATATGCCAATGTTGTAATTATAATTTAATAATTTTGTAATATGTGTGTGTGTGTGTGTGTGTGTGCGTGTGCGTGTGCGTGTGCGTGTGCGTGTTCCCCTATCACCTTTCACCGGTCAAGTATTGTCCAGGATCCATTTTGGACGCTTGTGTTTGTTATTGGCTGTTTCATAGGTTCGCAGCGATGCCACGAGTGGATTATCATGGCCTTCACATGTATTATAAAATTTGAGCCATGCGTTTAGTATACTCCTCGATTGTTTCTACACCCGTTTGATCATGTTATATGTCAACGGGGGGAGGGACCGTTTTATGTATGCGGTTAGCAGACATAGAGCTGACAACATCTCAGCAATTTTAAACCTTACTAGCGCGCCATAACAACGTAAAGAGCAGTGATTGGTTGTGGCTGACATCTACTCCCACCACAACAATATCCTTATTGACAGCAGAGGGCGTATTCTCCCTTTACCCCTCGTATAACCTAAACTTCAGACCGGGAGATATGGTGGCTCGGGTATAACTCACTGACTCTATCGAATCCCTAGGTCATGGCTGCATGGACATAAGATCTCCATACACCCTTATCCTGAGATGTTAGCCAATCATCCGCTTCATAATCTCCACTCAAAAAAAAACTCCAAGTGCGACAGGCCTAGAAGACCCTTGGCCTACCAGCCGGTTGCTGACCTCACATCCACATGTGTTAATCACAGAGCTAAACGATCATATAGCTAGTGTAGAGGTGACATGTGGTCAACATACTGTATAATAAGCAGCGATGCCATGTTGAGAAGATCAGCTATAACGGCTGGGGGATCCGTCATGTTGACCACATGTCACCTCTACACTAGCTGTATGATCGTCTAGCTCTGTGATTAACACATGTGGATGTGAGGTCAGCAACCGGCTGGTAGGCCAAGGGTCGTCTAGGCCTGTCGCATTTGGAGTATTTTTTGAGTGGAGATTATGAAGGGGATGATTGGCTAACATCTCAGGATAAGGGTGTATGGAGACCTTATGTCCGTGCAGCCATGACCTAGGGATTCGATAGAGTCAGTGAGTTATACCCGAGCCACCATATCTCCCGGTCTGGCGCTTCATTATCATTTATCACTCATCATATCATCGGGGTAACGTAACTACGTCTTCCAGATGCCTCAACATAAATTGATTACAATTCCACCAATACCAGGGGGAAAAACCAGAAATGTCATAAAAGACAATCTGGTGGTATTCGACAAAAAAATATATAGGCCCTATATAGGCCTATTTATATACACCGTGTCCCATTCAAACCTCCCACATTTTAATTAATCTTAACTCTCAAAGTATGCGGAATTATGAAATGAGGTTGGTATTAAAAGAACTCACTGACTTTTGAGTCACTGAATTTTTGTTTTCATTGTTGCAGTTAATTCATCTGTCGCATGTTGGACAATAATGACATAAAACAAAATGACGAGCACAAACTGTTTTCTGGTTTGCAGAGACGAAGTCAATAATTACAGTGGAAAGAAATTACCGGAGAGAATATGGAGGAAATTCATTCAAATACGTTCTTATAAAATTAATAGAAATTTAATCAAGTTATATTGAATTGCACAATAAAACTTTCTCCTTATTACAATCTCATCAAATTCTTGGCTTGCGGCATTGATAGGGTTATAAATCAATTTACACAGATGATAAGACCATTAAGGCATAGCTTGAGAAGTTTCTGGCGACTGGAAGCGTTAAAAAAAGGAATCAGGAGGTGCTCTTATACGTGATTTAGAAGAAAAGATTGAAGAAATGATGCACATATACAGATGTTTTAATGTGTGGCAATGGAAATTCTTTGAGTTTCTGTTTCGTTTAATACCGGTCTCATTTCGTAATTCAGCATACTTTGTTAGTTATGTTTAATTAAAATGTGGGAGGTTTGAATAGGACACCCTGTATAACTTTGAAAATAACAGTTTTATATATTTTCAGTTTAACATTTTTTGGAGAGAATATGGAACGAAAAGAATTCCTGTAAAGCATAATAACATGCATTTATAGAATTGAGCCTACATTTAATTTATTCGTGCATCTCATTCTTATTTGTAGAACTAGGAATTTTAGGTGCAAAATTTTGGTGAAAGAGGTGCAAAAAGGTGCAATTTTAAAAATAAAAGTTGCAAATTTCCCATGTAAATAATCATTAAAGATTACCAAAACCAATTACAACGAGTAACTAACGACACACAATTCACGCATGTTGTCTTATATTAAAGAGTCTGTGTAAGTACTTACACTACTTATATGCTACGTAACACGAATGCATTGATGTTTTTCATCAATTGTTATTGAAATATCACAAAGAATGCACCTGATAACAGATCCGTCACTCTGAATTCCATCTTTTAACAATATCACATAGTTTATAGGAGTTCACTTTCGGTTTCGGCATACTGTATACTGGTAACTCAGGAAAATAGCAGACCGCACTAGTTAAATATTATTTTGAACCGAAACATTTATTCACGCACTCAACAACCTTCCTTGCTTGAACAATAGCTTTCGCATAACTGTGGTGCAATGAGGCGCAAACTAATTTAAAAGGAATAGCCTAACGGGATTGCACTGAAGTGGAAGTAATGTGATGTGGACTGATACCACATATCGTTACCAACCCTTGAAATCGTATTTGAATAATGTAATTATATATATATATATATATATATATATATATTATTTTGGTAATAAAATGTTCCAGAGGAGACAAGAAAGGTTTGAAAAGGTGCAAAATGTGCTTCCATTAAAGAAAAGGTGCAAAAAGGTGCTAGCATTGAAAAAAGGTGCAACTAAAACACAGTTAGGGGCATTTATTTTAATGTTTTCTTTGCAATGCTAACTAATTTGAACATTATAGTAACAAAAAAAAGTGCAGCACCTAAAATTCCTAGCTCTACTTATTTGTAATGATTTTCCATTAGGTATTTGAATTCAGCCACTTATTAAGAGAGCATTTGCCTAGTCATATTTAAAATACGTAAATTTGCAGTCATTTTCCAGTATTTAATCCATTAAATTTCTATGGTTATAGGCCTACATGTGCCATTATAGCATAAATTAGTAAAACATATTTGCAAGAGTCCAGTAGCATAAATTATAGTGTAGACTGCAATAAATAAACACATTTATTTATTAACGCAAGCGTGTCGTTGTATTGGATTAATTGTTTAGCGCACGAAACGTCCTCGTTAGGATTTGGAGAGCAAAGGGGGGGGGGGAGGTTCAAATCAATGGTCGTTATGTGATATGACAGATGAAAAATAGGTATAGAACTCTGCAGGGCATTCCAAGGTATTATTCTGTTCTACACTAATGACGCAATAATGTTACATGCATAATTATCCGACTTGTGTTTATGTACCTACTAGCTAATGCTGCTACGCCTAAATAAATTAAATATGATTTTTAAATTTTCGTTTCAGGTAAAATTGTACTCTTAATTTTTAGAGCATAATAGCAGCTTAACACTCACCGTAACTGAATCTTCTTCTTCATCTTCTTCATCCAACCAAGTCTTAGGCCTATAGGCCTGTTACAATCTCTTACTTACTTACTTACTTACTCACTGGCACTATCAAACCCGTAGGTTCATGGCCGCACGGACATAAGCTCTCCATACATCCCTATCCCGAGCCAATGCTTTCCAATCATTCCCTGTATAATCCACCTCCCCCAAATCATAGTTAATGTTATTCTCCCATCTCATTCTTGGTCTACCAACTGGGCGTTTTCCCTCTGGCTTTCCTACAAGAAGCTTCCATGCAAGTCTTTCACTCCCCATACGTGTAACATGTCCTGCCCATCGCAGTCTACGAGACTTAACTGTTCTTATTATATCTGGCTTCCCATACAGACTACGTAGTTCATTGTTATGTAGTCTTCTCCATTCACCTGTCTGTTCATCTCTCTTTGGTCCAAAAATTTTCCTAAGTACCTTATTCTCAGATACTCGCAATCTCCTTTCCTCTCTTAAAGTAAGAGTCCATGTTTCGCAACCATATAATATGACTGGCAGAAACAATCTCACTGATGAATTTTGTATCCAGCGTTTCCTTGGGCGGCCCAGAGATCTCTTCCCTGCTGGACAATAATGAAGCATACCTTTGGGAACCCTATCTCAAATCATTCGTTTCAAATGATTCATCCAGTTGTTCTGTATGGCGGATAGTGTGCAGTAGCTTGTATTGGTGCTTGTGGGTTTTTAAGTTCTTAGAAGGTGTTTTGGAGGGGTTGTACAAGACAAGCTTTTTACTTACGCGACTTATGCCAATGTTGATGTAATTTAAAGTATTGTAATGTGTTAATGAATCAATTTTCCTAAGAGATGTAACCGCCGCCTAAATATGTAAAATTAACACGAAATGAAATAGTGGAAATAATAATTTACATGTTAACCGTCCGACATTTTGAATTTTTCATAGAATAACAGAAATGAATTAATTTATTTTACGTATGAAATCACATTTAAAGAGCAAGGAACCTAAAAGCTAACCAAACCTAAATCAATTACTGTAACAAAAATCAATTACTCTAACTAGGTGAAATCCAGGGAGCGTCCTTTTCATTATTTTACGCTGTTAAATAAGTAAAGGAAAAGTCCGGACCTGATTTGTTGAAACCATAGATATGGTACACAGATATGAATCCCTTTATTAAATGTACACATTGTGCTCATTTAATAATAACTGATAAGCGCACTAACGTGCAAAGGAGTTAAAATTAATTAGTTTTTGCTCATATGTGGGTTACACATTGTGCTCATTTGTGTTGTATCGCTGGTTAAAAGTTTGATAATTGGTAGTTTATCGCTGGTTAGAAGTAAGGACTCTTATAACCTATGTGGTCATGGCAGGACATAGTCCTTAACCTATGTGGTCATGACAGAAATAGTCCCACTTTATTTTCATATTTATGAGTAAGATAATGAAGTGATAATTACATCTCTTAGGTAAATACATTTAATGTAGTGTTTTATTAATATTTCTTGTAATTAGGTACTCTTGAAGTGGGTAGATAAAAAGATTGTCATCTCCCACCCGGCCGGTGTTTTTTTTAAGTAGTGAGGAGTATTATCTACTAACAGTTATTTTAAAATATTCTGCTTTCTTCGTGCGTAATGGGTCCAAAGAAAATGAAGCCTTGTGACCAGGATGTAGAAAAATGTGTGAAGCGTGTTAGAGGAGTCGTGGCGGGAGCCGGCCATGTTGCAGCCGCTAGTCGCCCTCTTGAAGGATGCGGTAGTGGAAGAACTGAAAAGTGCCCTGGAGAAAAAAACACAGGTAATACAGAGAATCGAGGCCTCTCTCCAGGAACGAGATAAAAAAATTGAGGAACTGGAACAAAAATTAATTATTAAAAATGACGAACTCGAATAATACCAGCGTCATCAGTGTTTGCGAATTTTTGATGTGCCAGAAGAGAGGGGAGAGGACACTGATATAATAGTAATTGAAGTTGCGAAGAAAATTGGCGTTGAACTCTCTCTGGCTGACATAGACAGAAGTCACCGCACAGGTAGAGTCTCAACCGGGGAGACCAGTGCGACCAGTTATTGTAAAATACGAAAGTGAAGTATTTAGAAATAAAAACAATTAAAGGGATCTGGAATTACCATCAGGGAAGACCTGACTAAGAGACGGCTTGACCTGCTTCAAATGTGCATACAAAAATATGATATGAAGAATGTGTGGACATTAGATGATGTGATATACGTGAATCAAGCCACATTAGGACCAGCAGCATCAACCATCATACTGGATGTTGTAGCGAAGAGTGACCTGCTGAAGATGGAACGGATGTTCTGAAAAGCCTACAGGCATAAAGATTACATATTTTATAAGTTGAGGACGACGGATTTTACCTAAGAAGGTATATTTTAACTTATTTTATTTTATGACTCTCCACCTCAACGGTTTTAACAATGAATTATTAGTATTGATTCCATTATCTACTACTACTTAGGTGTTACCCTTTAGGGACGAAAGTTAGGCTGAGTGTAGTTGAAAGAAAACATCATCTTTAAAAAGGGAGGAGAATTTAAACTTTAACCACAGCACATTAAACAAAAGTTGGGTGTATCTGAATATTATATTCTGTGCCTGTTCAGATTTTTGAATAAAGCTGGAATCTTTCCCAAAGTCTCCATTGAGCCGAATATCTTCCATCCATACGTTTTGACTTGCTTGTTATGTTTTATTCATAACTTGCATCACACTTTTTCATATATAAAAAACACATCTATGTCTGCAGCAACATTTCATCAATCAGCCCACTACATACTCCCATGTGTTTGAATATAAACCTCTTCTGTGAGGGTGATTCAAATGTCTCCTAATCTCCTTGGTGAGGGCTAGACTACAAGCACTACATGACATTAACAATCTCGCCTAGGGGATATGTAATCAGAGCTGCCAACCGCAACGTGTTAAATTTCCTTATCCGGACTACAGCTCCACAACATTACGTTTATCAGATGGAGATGCATTCGTTACAATTTTGTATGGACTGCGCATGTGTATAGCCCGCATGTTATAACATAATGTCTGCCACAGAAACGCTTAATAATGTTCCAGCTTCATTTAGTCTTTACGCTCGGCAAACAAAACATGACATTTATATGTGACATTTAAAATAATTTGCCTCTTCAGGAACTGTTAAATTTCATGTTTACTAGAGAGACTGGCGAAAACAGGACAAATTAATTTAAATATGTTAGTTGAAATGTCAAATTTGACAACTCATTTGTTTTTATACTTTGTGGAAAAAGTAGAACATTTGAAGTTCATAAACTTTTTTGCACTGTGTAACTAATATCATATAGTTACTGTTATTGTTGATGTGCATCGTAATTTGACATTCCCGCATACAATATTGGTTGCTATGAAAATAAAATAAATCTTTATTTTTTTATTTAGGAATATTCTATAATACAAGTCCGTCCGAGTTTCCATTGTGAAGAATACGAGTAATATGTTTTCCTCTGATCGCGGTACCAACGCTATGCAGAGTAGACCATTGGTGGGGCTGCCACCTCGAAGCTTTAGGTCCAGCTTCTGGATGTACTAACCCCATCTAGAGGGTTGCCACTTCCGCCAGATCCGCCGTGATGAAGGACTCCTTCTGCGCCGAATCTGCCGTTGAGGTCTTCACCGTAACCCTGGCTAGGGGCCCTTACAGAGTACTATCAGTCGGAGCCAACTGAACCCTGGTTTTTTAACGAGGTTGTTACTCCTCCCGCGCCTCCTTTCTCATCCGCGGGCTGTCCCTGTCCTTTTGTATGGGAGTGAATCTTGGATTACCACTACCAAACAAGAAAGTAAAATCCAAGCAGCCGAAATGAAATTTTTAAGAAGAGTAAAGGGCTGCACTAGAATGGACCAGATAAGAAACGAGGATAACCGTAAAGAACTGCAGATCTACTCCATAAAAGAAAATATATTTAACAACAAGATACAGTGGAAAGAACATGTAGAAAGAATGGAAGAAAGTAGATTACCAAATAAAATCTTCCATTATTTTCCGAGAGGAAGAAGAGATGTCGGACGTCCTCGGAAGAGATGGTCTTAGATCTATTAGTGAAGACGGAACAGGCAACTCTTGCCTAAACCAGGAAGTGAAGAAGAAGAAGAAGATATTCTATAATACATGTTTTCTGTGTTTCTTCTGCTTCAACCCAAAGTGATTTGTCACCAGAGGTTCCTGCTTAAAGCATCTTCTTCCCTCAAATCTCTAAATTTTCCTCAGATGTGACGTGTCTTCTTTATTATTTTATTTGAAATTAAGTTTTATTTCATTTTTATTTATTTGAGTTCGTGGAACCTTGCCTCGTTATCGTTATAAGTTGATACATTTAGCGTGAAAGAGTTTTTTACCCTTATCTTTAAATTATTTATTATTTTTATAGGTTTCAAGCTTTTTTATTTCCCTTATTATTAAGTGAACATATTTAAGTAGTCAATACTTCTCTTCACTCTATCCATCCATCCATCCATCCATCCATCCATCCATCCATCCATTCATCCATCCATCCATCCATCCATCCATCCATCCATCCATCCATCCATCCATCCATCCATCGTTCTCTAGGCCTGCCTCTTCCGCCCCCTCCATTAGCTTTCCAATTAAGGATCTTCTTTGGTAGTCTCTCTTCTTCCATTCTTATAAAATAAATCTCAATATTTTAAAAATGACCAAAAGCACTAGTGCGGTAAGTGAAACATTTATTTTGAAATATTGATAGTTATATTGCAATTTGTATTAATTTCGGTATTAATTCATCACATCCAGCTTCCCACGACTCTTCTATTTCATCATCTCTGCACACATCGTCTAAAATTTCTCCATAATCAGAAATAAATCCCAAATCAAATTTGAGTTTACAGTTTTAACAAATATAAGATGGCGACATGACCAACAATACTTATTATTTTTCCATAGCAACACATAGTCGATTCACCTTCTGAAATCTATAATTTATCTACAATTGAGGAGTTGAAAGGAATATGGGCACAACTCATGTTTTTTCCCTTTTTCCGTTCAATGCATTTTTGGACTCGCCATTTTGTAGTTGGTCGGCCTGAAAAGTTTTCGTTTCGATATCTCGATTACAGCAGGTTCAGCAGCTGATTGTATAAATTAAAATAAACAGCAATATTATGCATTTAGTTGTATATCAATTGGTAATATCTCAAAACGTATATATTTTAATTGTGCCCATATTCCATTCAACTCCTCAATTATATTTATTAATATTTTAGCTAATACCTTAATTAATAAAATAAATACACATAGTACAAAAAATAGTATGCAATACTCATGTGGTAAACACGTAATGGAATCTTGGAAATAAAAAAAAACTCGGTGCAAACGCCTCGTTTTTTTTTAATTTACCTGGATCTGTATCAAGTGTTTACCACACTCGTATCGCAATATACTATACTGACTTTTTAAGTAGAAAATGGCCCACAACTATTGTCACCAATATACTAACGAGGGAACTGTAAACCATTGCATGTCGAAACAACCTTGAAATTTTTCCCAGAGAAGCGTTATGATCTACCAAGATCGTGTCCAAAAAATGATCTGCCATTTTTAACTGCAAGCCACTAAAAATCAGCTCCAAAGCTCTCATTTAAACGAGAGAGAAGTAGTACAACTGCTGATTGGTGAAATAGATAATACTGACAACCTGTCCTCACGCCGCTTCCCGCCACAATACACACCACTTTACTTACACAGGGAGTCTATGTGCTTCGCACAGTGGTTGCCATTGCTGGATTCTGGCTTCGATTTCTATGTCTTGCAGTTAAAAGGCAGCTATTTTTTGATACTTACTTCCTTTGTACATCACAACGCTTGTCTGGAGGGAAATTTTAAGGTAGGTTTCGGCGTGCAATCGATGACCGTTTTCTTGTAAGAATAATAGCAATGTGTTCAGTATTAGTATTTCGTCAACTCAACTATATTATTCTTCTCCCTCCAGTCCTTCTTTATAGTACGACTAAGAGAAGGATTGGTAGACCTAGGTTGAGATGGTATTGTCACTGATGACCAAGGTATTTCCTTTACGTTATTTCCACTTGGATGAACACACAGATGTTGTCTAAAATCTCACTTAACACTTTATTTCTTTCTACAAATTATCAGTAAACTTTTAATCACAATTTTCACTCGCAATTAATCTTCTTTCAATTTTTATCTCAGTCATAATTATTTCACAGTCACTGATGAAACCGTTCACACAATTTCTCGTACACTTAACTTCTCGCAGTCCAACACATGACTGACTAGTGTCTTGCCTTCGCCTCATTTTATATAGGTGCGAGGAACTTTCTAGACTTGGGTTCGAGACGCTTCGTAGAAGCCTCTGGGCACCGATTTTTCCCGAAAGGAGAGGGAGATATTGGTGCAGGCATCTGGAATTATAGCCCAGACATTTCGATGTTTGCGCGGGCATTTTGACTCGCGATTGGCTACTTGCAAATCTGTTCTGACCAATGCGAGACCAATATTCTTGCCTTTCCCGCGTAATTTAAACGTTGCTATACGACGCGTAACAGTATCATGTACAAGAAGATCTAAAACAGGCTGGGATAAAAAACTGGAAATATCAAACAAGTGATCCAAGTGAATGGATGTTAAAAGGGAGGTCAAGGTCATACCACAAGGACCGTAGCACCAACAAAGAAGTCTTGTGTTTCGTGTTTGTATGGGAGTTATTGAACACCTTGTAGATTAACATATTGAATGTTGAGTTTTAAAACATGAAGATGTTTCTAAGTTCCAATCATATACCATGCGCATGCGCTAACAAAGGCAAAGCGGTTTTGACTATGGTATCACGGGATGGCAGCCAACATATACACGATATTTAACTAACCTAAAAGCTAACCTAACGCAATTTAAGTACTCTAACCTGTGAAAGAATGCAACGCACAAAAATAAATAGTAAGTTTTGAAATTCTGAAGTATATGTGTGGAGTTAATTAGTACATACTCTATGCTGGCTGCACTGGAATACGTCTTCGTTTTTGCTTAGATTATTCGTTAAAATCAATATGGCTGCCACGTCTTCATGCTACGTAAGTAGTTAAATATTGTAGAAAAAATATTGAAATAATCTTTAGAAAAAAATGTTAAAAATCATTGTAAATGGTGGGAAATAATTTAAAAAATGGAACACTAAGAATAAAATTTGATAGTAGCTTATGAAGGAATCAAGAGAAGTCGCGTCACACGTAGTAAAGAATATCATTCCATTGATGTTTTATTATTAATTTAACACTTCTCACTGAAGGATAAATTATATTTGAAGAGAAAAATTTTCGCCTAGACCGAGACACGTACCCGGGACCTTTGGCTTTCCGGGCCAAATGCTCTACCAACTGAGCTACCGAGGCGAGTTGCGATCTAGACGCAATTTTTTCTCTTTATACGTTGTAATTCCCTCGTGCCAAATGCTTTGAAACCGTTGCATCTATCTTTGCATATGGCGGCCTCTTAGTTAAGAAGACATTAATTGTGAATTTAACACTACTTTATAAAGCCAGTAGGGCTTCTATTGATGTTTTTATTATTTATTTAACACTTTTCACTGAAGGATAAATTATATTTGAAGAGAAAGGTAGCCGATTAAGTCTTGTTTTTGTATGGGGGTTATTGCGCACCCTGTAGATAAATGCGTTGAATGTGGAGTTTTAAAACATGAAGATGCAGTTGTAACATGAGGTATAGTCTATTGTAAGCAAGTTAATAGGCTAAGCTCCACTGTAACAATAACCAATGCAAGAGGTTATCTGCAGCAACAAGGCACTGCAAACTGTGTAGCAATAATTATCGTACAGTCCGCTCCATAAAACCAGATTACATTGTACATACGTAAACACCAAGACTAACAAATCAACACAAGATAATGCCATTCTAACAGGGGTGCAAACCTTGATCTTAATGATCTATTGCAGCAGTTACCACCTGTAGAATAAAAAAGAAATATACAAAAATAACCTTCTGGATTATGGTTACCTGATAGGCTACAAGAAAAGGGAATTAACTCACTCACTGGCACTCTCGTACCCGTAGGTTCATGGCGGCGCGGACATAAACTCTCCATACATCGCTTTTCTGAGTTAATTATTTTCAATCTTCCTATGTATAATCTTCTTCCCTTAAATCATGGTCAATAAATTGTGGAATATAATGAAGAGAAAGGAGTACCTCAGCACCTCATCATCGTCATCATCGTCATGGACAAATTCGTTTTAGGCCATGTGGCCTGTACGGTAAACCTAGCGAAGATGGTCTTGATCTTTCCACCGATGTTTTGGTCTTCCTTGGTCCCTATGTCCAGTTGGGGTATATTGGAATGCCAATTTTGGAAGTCTATTTCTTGCCATTCTCCTCAGATGATTTTTCCATTCTTGTTGGTATCTTTGTATATCTTCATTTAAACTTGTTACTCCAAGTTTTCCTCTGATAATAGTGTTCCTTTGGTGATCCAGTCTATTAACTCCTAACAATGATCGTAAGAAGCGCATTTGGCTTACTTGAAGTTTATGAGAGTTTCTTTTATTTAAAATCCAAATTTCACTTCCGTATTTTAGAGCAGCACCTAATAACTGCAATAAAAAGTCTATATGTAGAAAATAAAATAACAATAGAAACTGGAGGCAAAAATAAAAACAATATAACAGCAACAATAAATAGAGGTGTAAGACAGGGATGTCCACTTTCATCCTCCCTTTTTAATATTTATATTGACGATATCATATATAATTGGCAGATAAATTTGGACTCACATTTCAAAATAAGAAATAAGATGTTAGATACCTCACTTTTTGCAGACGACCAAGTTCTAATATCTAGTTCAGAGGATGGTCTACAGAAATCACTTTTTCAGTTAAATAACATTATACAGAAATATAATTTCAAAATATCAATAAGTAAAACGAAAATCCTAGCTTTTAAGGGATCAGATACCGTAAGAGCTAAAATAATTCTGGAGGGGAAACCCATTGAACAAGTGAACCATTTTAAATACCTGGTTATGAAATATCCTATTTTAAAAATGAAGATCTATTTAATAAACTTAATAAATTTAATTATATATGTGGAACAATCAAAATGATATTTAAAAGCACAAGAAAAGAAACAAAACTAAAATTTTATAAAGTAGTGGCAGTCCCCTTATGGTAGTGAATTTTGGGTTTTAACTAAAACAGAAGAGAAGATCATAGAAGCAGCTGAAATGAGATTTCTGAGAAGTGTGGCTGGTTGCAAACTTCTAGATAAGAGAAGAAGTGAAGATATTAGAAATGAGCTAAATATCTTTTAACTCTTAGATAGAATAAAAGAATCTAGAAAAAATGGAAAGAACATGTTCAAAAATTATACTTAAATACAAACAAAGAACGCAGGAATGTTGGTAGACCGAAGAAGAGATGGATCCAACTTTTGAATGAGAATCTATGAGACCGGAACAAGGCACGTGGGCTTAATCCGTGATTGTTGATGATGATGATGTTATTCTCCCACCTCATTCTTGGTCTACCTACTCGACTTTTCCTTCTGGTTTTCCTACAGGAAGTTTCCATGCTCCTCTTACATTTCCCATTCGTGCCATTTGGAAAAATCTTTGGAATTTACAGTTTGGGAAAAGACGTACTGTATGTTCAGAAGAACGAATTTAGATCCATGAATTTTGAAATTCCCGGTGAGCGGGTCTTGATCTCAAGGTTCATCAAATGAAGGTGTCGGGGAAAAAGTCTGGTAACCCTCATCTTGAGGCTAAATTGAGATATCGTCATTTTGAGGGAAGAAAGGATATTCAAAATAAAAAATAAATGTGTTCTCTTGCTTACGGTTAAATAACATATTAATCTACATCTAGAAGCATTCAAAAATTTAAATCAATCTTATTTATAGATTTTTTTAAAGTTAAGGGAGGTGATGGGTGAAATTTCTATTTTCTACAGTTTTTGAGCTAGAGACTTGATTTTGTGTACAAACATTCAATGCATGATACATAATGATGTGTTTAAGTTTCATTCTTCTGAGACATTTATTTTATGAGTTATTAAATATTATATTCACAAAAATTTGTATATATTATAATTAAATGGGTTCCACAATTTTTTAGTAAAATGTCTGATTTTTTTACACGATTCTTCAAATATTTAGAAAAAATCATGCATTACAATTCTTATAATGTGAATACAAAGGGAGAAAAAAATCTATCTCATGCGTGGAATTACAAAAAAAATTAATAATTGCATGCATTTTACTTTTTATTTCTTACAATAGTACTTCAATCATGAAACCCATGCACTACTTTATTAGGGCATGCAGTAAAAATTTGAACCTTCTAGGATAAAATTTGTGAATTGCATTCAATTTTGAATGTACAAAAATGCAGTGAAAATAAAGTGTGGAAAAACAAGTTTAAAGATTTGCATGCAGGTTAAATACAGAATGTAACATACAGGTCAAATCAGCAGTTTAGGGCACTTAGAAGTGCCATGGGCCCTGAAACTTTGAGTACAGGCGATTTTTAGTACAAAAAACCAAAAAAATGCCACTTTTGATCTCAAATAGTCAATTTTTCACCCATCAACCCCCTTAAAAACGATACAACTCAAAGGCGTGAAAATAAGTGTTAGCAGACTTTTGCCTCGACCCTTTCAAATGAACACCAGAAGAAACTTTTGTAGATGAAGATATAGACGAAAATTCGGAAATCGTGATGTTGACTGAGGTTGGGAGAGATCCCTCTTCAAAACTGCAGTTCCCATGCTTGAAAATCACGAAGAATGAGGTGACATATGACTCATTTTATTAATTGAAAAAACTTCTTCTTCTTCTGCTTCTTCTTTTCCAGGATTAGGTCAATGCGACCTGTTCCGGTCTCATGTCCTTTCCTTGGCCGTTCCAAATATATTTCTCCATGAGGTTTGTAGGTATTAATCTTTTTTTGGGCAATCTTGTACTGTCCATTCTGTATAAATGTTCTTTACATCAGTATTTGTGCTATTCTAGTTTATTGATTATTGAAAATATATCCAGTTCATTTCTTATTCATTCATTATGTAATCTATCCATGCGTGTACATCCTTTTACGGATCGTAAAAAAATAATTTCAGTGGCTTGAATGTGTGCGATATATTTTTTTGTAAGCACATAAGATTCAGATCCATATAAAAGAACAGGAAAAGCCATAATTTTATAAAACCTGAGCTGAGTTTCTCTTCGAGTCTTTCGGAGGGTTCTTTATTGTAAAACCTTATAATATTATTTACCATAATTAATTTATCACCATCATCAGCAGCGGCATCAAGGATTAGACCTTAAGGTCTGTTCCGATCTCATGCTACAATTGGTCTGTCATCTTTTACTGGGTCTTCCAACATTTCTTCGTCCTAGTGGTTTGTAATGATGAATCTGTTTCGGGATTCTATTGTTATCTATTCTATTGATGTGATCCATCCATTTATATCTGTATTTTGCAATTCTATCTAATATTTTGAATATATTTACTTCTCACTCTGTATATTTTCATTTCGTTTTCGATCTCTTATTCTATCGCCAACCGCACTCCTCAGAAACCTCATTTCTGATGTTTCTATTCTTCATTCCTGGTTTTTGGTTAAGACCCAGTGTTCCGATCCATACAGTAGTGTTGGAACTGCCATTGTTTTATAAAATTTTAAAAGTGTCTCCGTTCTAGTTCCTTTGAGACTTCGTTTTATGGAGCCACACATATAATTAAATTCATTTATTTTGTTTTCAATGTCTTCACTTTTTCTATATGACACATTGTATCCCAGGTAATTAAAAATTGCTCACCTGTTCTATTATTTTATTCTCTAATTGGATTTTTACTCTTAGTGGTTCACACCCTCGAAAAGCTAAAACTTTGGTTTTTTGAGTAGATATTTTCAAGTTGTTAGTTTCACTTACAGTAATATAATGTATGGTTAAAAACTATAATATAGTTACCTTGTAGGTCCATCTCCTCAACTTAAGTTCTTTTAAAACTCTGTAGGCCTTTCGGGACTAGTCCCATCATCAGCAGAATGCATTAGGTCCGTTCTTGTTGACCCTTGTTGAAGCACTGACTTGGTTGTGAGAATTTTGTACAGAGGATTGTGGTGGATTAGGTGTGTATTCATTGAGAATCAGGTTGCTGTTGATTTCTCTTAGGATTGCGATTTCCTCCAGTATATTTATTCTCATTGGAATGTTTTCTCTATGTACTATTGTGAGGGTGTTATCGATGTTATGCATATGGTGTCCAGCTTGAATTGCATGTTTTGCGTAACTTTATTTTCCCTCATTGTAAACGAAATCTCTGAAATGTTCCTTGAATCTAATGTTGAAGCTTCTGTTAGTTTTCCCAATGTATAAATTTATTGCAGTCTGTACATGTTAATTTGTAGATGCCTTTATTGTCGAATTCATCTATTTCTTCGATGTTGTTGTTTATTAAATTGTTTAGTTTGTTGTCAGTTCTGTAGGCATATATTAATATTCTTATCGAGCTTATTTTTAGTGTGTTGGCCAATTTTAATGTTTCTTTACCAGTGTACGTGAGAGTTATCCATTTTTTGTTGTTGTCATTGGATTCTATTTCAAGTTTGGTTAAGTTGGTAATGTTATTTTTTCTTTTTTGTTTATTTATAATATGCCTATTTATTATTTGTTTGTTGTAGCCGTTAATTTTTGCCATGTGTTTGATGTAATTTAATTCTTTATTATAATTGTCTTTATTTAGAGGGAGTTTTA
The DNA here is from genome assembly GCA_030220185.1 of Diploptera punctata. NCBI lineage: Eukaryota > Metazoa > Arthropoda > Insecta > Blattodea > Blaberidae > Diploptera > Diploptera punctata. The sequence continues at coordinate 57,788 of JASPKZ010000190.1, read as the reverse complement.
ACATCCTATTTATTAGGCTTTTGAATGTACTTATTTTGTGTTGAAAAGGATGTCTCTATTTATTGTTTATGGCTAGTGTGTTGCTTGTCGGTTTTCGATAAATGCCAATTTCTATTTTGTTGTCGGTGAAGTTTTTTTTGTTAGTGTTAGGTCCAAATAGTTTATACTGTTGTTGATTTCTGTTTCATCAGTAAAGATGATTTTGTTGTGCATGTTATTTAAATCTTGACTTAATTTGTAAATTGCCCGTTGTAAGCCATCTTCTGATAATTAATTTATGAATATTAAAATATATACCTGCTAGTCTGTTACATATTGATGTATATTTAATCCGGTACACTGTTCCTTACAGAATTCCAAGGAAACTGTAATTTCAAAACCAGTCTGTATGCTTCAGTAATTAAACGGATAATTTAATTGGTTTCCAAGTCAACGTACAAGATTGGCGCTTGTTCCTTGAAATTTGATTTTATTAATATTTAATTTAGTTGAAAATTAATATTTTCGTAAAAGACCGTGGAATTTGTTTATGAAATGTTTTTGAAGGTATTCTTTGTTCAACGAGGTTTTGAAAGAAATTAATTAAGAAACTTTGCGGAAGCTGTGACATTTCATCAGTAGAGTGTAGTGAATTCGATGCTAGAACGAGAGTTCAGCTTTAAAGCCTCGAGTGTGTCTATTGACCCGGAATGAATGTAAGAAACAAAAGAGAGATGAGAATGACAAAACTAAACAAGGAACGCAACGTACCAATTACAAGAAATAAAGAGAGAAGTTACAAAAGTAAAAAAATCAGAAGTGTTAAAGATACGAAACACACAAGAAAGGAGAAAAGTGGGTGTCAAAAGAAGATTGATTGACGACAAAAAACAAGCGCGAAAATAAAAATGAATTGAATAAAAAATCGAGATAGTAAGTAAGAAAGAAAGATGAATGCAAAGAAAATAGACGACAGTTGATTTATGAATGATCGAAAGGAATCAACCAAACAGAAAGATGTTAAGTTTCAAATTTAACTCCGATGTAAACTTTTTTTATACGATTTTCTGGAAAATTCCTAAATGTACACACAAACAAGTATATAAATAGACCTTAAAATTGTAATGAGTATGTAGGCCTAATTTTTGTATAATTTTACAATTCGCTGGTCGAGTGGCAGAAAAAGCTTTACGGCCTTAACCCTGGCAGCTTAAATAAAGCACGATAATACTTACTTACTTACTCGCTGGCACTATCGAACCCGTAGGTTCATGGCCGCACGGACATAAGCTCTCCATACATCCCTATCCTGAGTTAATGCTTTCCAATCATTCCCTGTATAATCTACTTCCCTCAAATCATATTTAATGTTATTTTCCCACCTCATTCTTGGTCTACCAACTGGGCGTTTTCCCTCTGGCTTTCCTACAAGAAGCTTTCATGCAAGTCTTTTATTCTCCATACGTGCAACATGTCCTGCCCATCGCAGTCTACGAGACTTAACTGTTCTTATTATATCTGGCTTCCTATAAAGAACATGTATTTCATTGTTATGTAGTCTTCTCCATTCACCTGTCTGTTCATCTCTCTTTGGTCCAAAATGTTTCTTAAGTACTTTATTCTCAAATACTTGTAATCTCCTTTCTCTCTTAAAGTAAGAGTCCAAATAAAGTATTAACATTCCATGTTCCTAGGAACATGTCCCTGTGTTTGAGCCTTTGGCATGGGTTCCCTGAAGGAGTCCCCGCCCGGAGAACCGAATGGGGGACTATTTGACCTCCGGAAAATTTTACCCCAATTGAACCCATGTCCGCATTTCTTGACGGTTCTATTTTTACGGTGAAAGATCGTCACTCTTTCGACCAAGGTACTTTTTTCGTCTGGCTTATCACCTTCGACCAGTCCGACATGGGTAACCCTATCAGCAGCAATGCTACCGCCGACATAGCTCTCAGGATCATTTAAGCACGCAAGCCACTCCACCACAAGGTAAAGATACCATGGAGGGAAAATAATAATAATAATAATAATAATAATAATAATAATAATAATAATAATAATGATAAACAATCAAAAAGATTATAGTATAACTAACTCATTGGCACTATCGAACCCGTAGGTTCATGGTCGCGCGGACATAAGCTCCCAATACATACCTATTCTGACATAATATTTTCGTCAGGCAGGGTTGACAACCCGGCTGACATTAAGTGCCGATTGTCCAGAAATAGTGGAAGCCTTAACCTCTCACTACCCCAAGGGCCTCCTGAGGCCTGTAGTGGGGATTACTTTACTTTACTATAATCTACTTCCCTCAAATCACGGTAATGATATATTCCAACCTCATTATTTGTCTACCAATTGGGCGTTTTCTCTTTGGTTTTCCTAGACGCTTCCATGTCCCTCATTCATTCCCTTTTCGTGCCAAATACCCTGCCCATCGCAGTCTATGTGACTTAACTGTTCTTATTATATATTGACTTAGGCTTTCACGGCCGAAGTTATTATGATGATCTTCTAGAAGATTTCCGGGCTGTTGGCCGTGGTCTTGAGGCCAACAAAGCATGGATACCAGTCTTAAAAAAGCCAGATGTAAACCCGTACAAGAACAATCTACTAGAACTTCCACTAGAGTATCTGATTTGTTTTGGAATGGTACCAGCGCCTGGGAGCGCTTTGACCCATTCTTATTATTATTGTTTTTATTTAAAGTGTATTTCTTGTTTTTGAGTGTTGGAAAGGTCTCCCGATTCAACATTTTTTACTTAATTTTGAATTTGGAATAAATTTTTGATTTAATTTAATTGGAATTATTGCCTGAATTGTTGGTTTTTGAATGGTTGTTTTTGTATTTTATTGTACAAGTTTTAAGGTTGCGCTTCTCTGCTTTTTAGTGTGTCAAGTCGTGGGGAGTTCTGTGGTTAGGGCCGTTTGCATTGTGTTGGGGACCAATGGCTCTGATTATTGGGTTGGTGTGAGTGTCTATTTGTTCTTTGAGTTTTCTGGCTGTTGTGATGATGGTTTCAATTATGTTTGTGAGTTGGAGTTCTTGGTGTAGTTGTGTAATTCTAGTTCTTCTGTTTGCATCTAGTATCATCCTTGCAGCTCTGTTTTGCACAATCTGTAGCCTATTTATATATGTGTGTGCTGCATGTCCCCAGGTAGGGCATGCATATGTCTTCAGACAGCAACCTCGTTGGTTCAATGGAAGACCCTAATGCTAACCAACCAGAAGGCAGATACAATTTACGAAGTAACGGACCGCACAGAGAACACATCACGGATAAATGTATAAATAGGGCAGGTAGTCGATAAAATTGCACTTATTGTTCCCTTATGATGACCTGTTCTGGTGAGGAACCATCCTCATGTCATCCATACCTGCTACGGTATTTCCGGCTGGACACCTAAGCCGCGAGACACGCAAGGGCTAAGAAACTAAACTCTTACTGAAAAACACAATGGTATTTGGCCGCCAAGGGATCTCAACTGGTTCCCAAAGAAGCTGCTGGTCATTGCCACAACCAGACCAGACCAGAGACAAAATTGCCAGTCTCAAGATAACCCTTGAGGATGCCGGACGCAGTCTTTGGCGAAACGTCTGGGAACTACTAGCATCAAGACCACGGCCAACAGCCCGGAAATCTTCTACAAGATCATGTTCTTTTTATATTTCGTTTCCTATAAAGATAATGCAGATCATGTTATGTAGTCTTCTTAAGAAAATAGCATAGATATAATTTAATATATTACAATATATTTGCGGATAAAAATGTATATACATTTTATATATAGATTATTAGGAAAGTAATACAACTAGTGACTCAGTAGATTGGATAACCCTTACTACCTGCCGTATGCGCCTCGCCCCACATCACTTCACTCCGCTCTTACTCAAGCAGGGAGTCCATCTGTACCGTAAAGTGGGTCACTATTGTTGGATTATAGCTTCGATTTCTGTGCCTTGCAGATAAAAGCGGCAGACAGTTTTTCGGACACGGTCTTTAAATATCACAAGTTTCTCTGGGAGCAATTTCAAGGTAGGTTTCGGCATGCAATGGCTGACAGTTTCCTTGTCAGTTTCGAGTGGAGGAAGAAAACTATATTGAATAGACGCAAAAAAAAAAATCCGAACGCCTTATGGATCTCCTTAAGTAGGTATGGAAATGCTATAGAGTTTTTTCATGTCGAGAAAATAGTAGCCTATTGCTCTTATGGGGACGCTGTTACCACTTCACACAGACTGAGTGACAGAGATGGAATATATCTTCCTCTTCTCCTTCATGCATAAGTGCAACAGCAACATAATTTTATTGCTCAATTATCTTCACTGCTACCACTAAATATAATTCGTGAACATTCTAATGTGGTTAATACAGAACAATTAACATTTGGAGTTTTATAGATTGTGATTACAGAAACGCCAGTAGCTTCAGAACATTCTAAACCACACGTGATATATTAGTTGCGTCTTTTTTTTTACCACGACTGTACGTGACAAAACAAGCTTTGTTGAAAGGGAACGGTTCAGTGGCATCTCCTCTAGCCGCTGTTCCAATAATTGAGTTCAACCCCTAGCTTTATTAAATAATTTTGTGATAATTATACGTTCCAAAATGGATTTTTTCATAAATCAAGCACCTACTTTCTTGGCAAAGTTTTAAGTGAAACTATTGAATTTAAATATTTATTTAAAATGATCGTGGTGGACGAAACGGAGCTTGGACAGGTTTTCCTCAGGGTTTCTCCTGTTTTCCCCTGCCACAAATTTCATTCTACCATTTCTCCATACTCATCTCATCCATTTCGTTTCATTTCATGCACCCGCCCCTGTGACGGAGCGTCAGATGTGGTCAGCCGGCACCCTTGTTGTTCACAGACTTCTATAATCATAGGGGCTTCATCTCATCTCATTCCTCGACCCGACCCTGAGTTGGACAAGAGTTAAGGATATTTATTTTTATTTATTTTATTATATGTTTATAGTCCACCGCTGTGGTCTCGAGGTAGCATGCTGCCTTGTCACGCAGCGGGCCCGGGTTCGATCCTCGGTCTGGGCAGTTTTTCTGGGTGAGGTTGTCATCGGGGTTTTTCCTCACCTGTAAGACAAATGTCAGGAAAACTTTAAGGCCCAAACGGTCCCCGAAATCATATGGCCATCATCATCATCCCTATCATTATCATCATCATCCTTCACCGGTGTGGAAAGCAACGGGAAGCTACCACACCTACAATTCCCTAGTAAAGTTGCAAGCATAGCATGAAAAATGCTACGATTGCAGTAAAGGACCTGCCTTCGGGCAGAATTACTATGGATGGATATGTTTATAGTCCACCGCTGTGGTCTCGAGGTAGCATGCTGCCTTCTCACGCAGCGGGCCCGGGTTCTATCCCCGGTCTGGGCAGTTTTTCTGGGTGAGGTTGTCATCGGGGTTTTTCCTCACCTGTAAGACAAATATCAGGAAAACTTTAAGGCCCAAACGGTCCTCGAAATCATATGGCCATCATCATCATCATCATCCTTATCCTTATCACCATCATCATCCTTCACCGGTGTGGAAAGCAACGGGAAACTACCACACCTACAATTCCCTAGTAAAGCTGCAAGCATTGCATGCCATCGGGCAGAATTACTATGGATGAATATGTTTATATTTATTTTATATTTAGTTATTTATAATGAATTAACCATTAAAAGAATCTCACGTAAAAGGACACAATTACTAGAAAAAATTGTTCCATAAGAGCATTGCTATTTTCTTCTTCCTATTCCTAATTTGTAAGATTTTCAACCTTATTATTTCCCAAATCACTCCTAGAAGGAAAACGTAGTGAATGTGCATCCACTAACTAGCCATCTCTTGGCTGGTCTTCCTCTTGGTCTTCTCCCGTCCATTGGTCTATCTTATTTAGCTCTTTTTGCAAGTCGATTGTCTTCCATTCTTTCTATATAATATGACACTCCCAATATTTTCGTCTATCTATAATACATTTTGTTATGTCTTGAATATGACATTTGTCTCTAATTTCTGTGTTGTGTATTTTATCAAATAATGTTTTCCCCTGAATATTTATTAAGATCTTCATTTCACATGTGCTTATTATTTGTTTAGTTTTTGTTATATCAGCCCTAGTTTCTCCTCCATACTATTTTCTACATGTGAAAAATAATGTAAGACCTTATTTGTAAGAAATGGATTTGCTGGTAAAATTATTAAATAATTTTCATGTTCCAATAGAAATGAAACGTATGTGGCGATCACAAAAGTGCACTGAAACTGGATGAGAAAAGAAGAAAAAATATTTTAAGATAATGCGTTGAAAAGAGTTTGATCGGGATATCAATTTGGCCGCATCTCAACACACTGTATCGATATTTGCGGAAAGTTTGCTCATTTCGGTCCAGTGGGAGACTCCCTCCCTATTCCCCATGGCGTGATAGATTATTTTCTTTCCATGTGTATTATTTCTTTTTCAATTTTCCTCCAATTCTAAAATGGTTTGTCCAAGACTACTGTGTGTGTGTCGATATTGTGAGAAGTCCCCCTATTATAAGAGCCAAGAATTTGGTCTCCAGCACGATTCAACGATATGAACTTGTGGATAGTCCAGTCACGTCGCAAGTGGAACCTACACCCATATATACCTATGGGAACTGGTTTAGCCAGAGATCCATTACAGTAATAGACGATACTTATGTTTTTTTTTCTGAGTAGATGGGCTCAATCGATAGAGTTGTGGGTTTCCTCTATCCCAGCGGTTCCCAACCTTTTTCGACTGGCGAACCCCTTCCACAACGATCTGAGTTGGGCGAACCACTGACTTTGAAATATACATACAGTAGACATGCATACAATTTAATTCCAAGCAAAATGTTTTATCATTGTCCTTTTCTTGCCTCGTCCATCATCAGTGTTTCCGTCCGGCTTTCTCCTTCGCTTTTTAGTAATAGAAAATTCATCTGGCCGCCTTACAAGGGCTGCGCAGATATAGTTGGGTGGTGGGATTGCCACCTTACAGCCTTCCAACTTGCTTCAGCTTTGTTTTTAGGGTGCTTTCCCATAGGTAGATTGCCTTCTCTTCGGGTCTGAGCTCTACCTGCCCATTATAGCCGTCCAATCTGGAACAGACGCTATGCTGATATAGAAAATAAAGTAAATAAATTCCAGGCTATTTGTGGAACCATAAAAAGAACCTTAGGTCGGAAAACAAGGAAAGATACGAAACTTAAATTATATTAAACAATGGCTGTCCCTTTGTGTTGTATGGAAGTGAAAATTGGATAATGAAATCAAGGGATAAAAGCAGGATACAGACTGAGGAAATGCTGGTTTTACGTAATGTGAAAGGATGCTCAACAGCGGATAGAATAAGGAATGAAACTATACGAGAAGAATTAAATATATATAAAATTGAAGATAAAATCAGCGAAAATAATAAGAAATGGACAGAACACTTAATGAGAATGAACAACGAAAGAATACCAAAAAGAACCTTCCTGTATAATCCCAGAGGAACAAGAGATGTTGGCCGACCACGTAGAAGATGGACTCCACTTTTAACTTCGCCGGAACAGGCTGCATAGCCTAAACCTTGTAGTAGAAGAAGAAGAAGAAGAAGCAAAATGTTTTATAGTCTTAAATTAACTTAACCCTTAACGGCTTAAAAGTTACACAACGTGTAGGCCTAGTAGTAGCTGAATCAAATTCATTTCTAACGTTGTTACATAACTGTAAATCATGTATTCGCGGTAAATATTAATTTATTGTGGAAATAATGTGATAGACTCCCGATGTTACACATATGCAACAAGGGACATTATAGGGTTAATTTAATTTTAAAATAATAATAATAATAATAATAATAATAATAATAATAATAATAATAATAATAATAATCATAGTACATTCACGAATTTAGGTCATTTGTTGACCTGTTTCGGCCTCAAGAGAAACACCATCCAAAAGTCTTTTGAGTGGACGTCCTGGTCTTCTTCTTCCTGCAGGTTGATATCTTAACATTTGTTTGGGTATCCTGTGATCTTCCATTCGATTAACATGTTGCATCCATCTTGACTTAAAATCAGAAATTTTGTTTTCTAAAGATGCCATGTGTAATTCTTCTAAGATGTCTTCATTTTTTTGTGACCTAGTAGTGTGTATCCTGCAGTCCTCCGAAGATATCTCATTCCAGCAGATCTAAGTCTCTGTATATCCTTCTGTTTCAACGTCCGTACTTCGCTACCATACAAAAGAGTTGGAAGAGCCAGTGTTTTATACACTTTCAGTCTTGAATGCTTTTGGACTAACTGTGGCTTGAAGATAGAATTTATTAACCCTAAAATTCTTAAAAATTTAGATATTTTTGCATTTACATCCTTTTCTTCTTCATATGAGATATTGCATCCTAGATATGTAAAATTATTCACCTGCTCCAAAATTTTATTGTCCAGTACAATTTTACTTCTGACAGGATTTACTTCTGAGGACCGAGTCACGGCGGTATAACCGTTCCATCGGGTACTGAGTAAATGCAGTGTCCTAATGTCTGTCCAGAGACTAAAAGGTAGCAGCCCTACCACTGGACTACTTAGCGTCGGGCCAGTAACCTGTCCTAAGGAACTTCAAAACTACTTTCAAGTCTCAACACGAAAAAATCCAGAAGGAATTGAATAATAATAATAATAATAATAATAATAATAATAATAATAATAATAATAATAATAATAATAATAATAATAATAATAATTAATAATAATAATAAATTCCCTCAGGGGTCCCCATCTAGGAGATATGTGGATGGTGACACTCTTTTAACTTGACTATCTAACCTCTCTTGGTTAACTCTTGTTTTTTTACCCCTACGCTATTAGGGCATCCGAGGGCTAGGGAGTCTTTCCTTTTTTCCATTTCTTCTTTCCTTTATTTTCTTTTCTTCTCTTCTCTAGAGAAACCTGACCAGAGGCTATAAGATGGCAGCCCCATCACTGGTCAAGCCTTCCTTTGGCCAGCAACCAATCGAAGGGACTATTGTTATGCTTTCAAGTCTTATACGAGAATTTCCGGGAAGGATCATAACGGCTTGTGAAATGAGATTCATGCGCAGAACAGCGGGTTACACCAGATGGGATCGGAAAATGAACACCGATATCTTAAAAGAATTGAAGCCTACGCCAATGTTGGAATATATTAAACAGTACCAGCTAAATTGGAAACACCATCTTGAAAGAATGAGTTCAAATCGGATCCCCAAAGCTATTTATAATTATATACCAAGAGGACGAAGATCTCTGGGCCGTCCTATGAAACGCTGAAGGGAAAATTTTCTGTAGGATCGTAACAGGTCTTGGCCTAATACTTGGAAGGAAGAAGAAAGAATAATAATAATAATAATATAAATAATAATAATTACTATTATATTATTATTATTTTATTACAATGCTGCAGAAATGAGGAAACAATAATAGACATAACCTCGAAATCCTCCATTACGGAAAAGTTTCGACGAACCACTTGAAATATTTGGGGAATCCCCTGGGGGAGTATTTTGTAACAAATAGTTAGGCCTATATGTATGTATGTGTGTATATACCCCATATGTCCCACATGGGGACACGGGTGCTCCATAGCGAGAGTTTCTTTACCAAGCTAATTTATTAAAAATATTTAAAAGTATTAATATAAATACCTTTTATACCCGTATTTGTCAATTTAAATTTATTTTTGTTAAAAAAAACTTCGTTAATTACTTAAAATAATGTAGGCCTTTCGAAACATGTTTCATCTTCGGCGTGTTATTTGGTAATATGATTTTAAATAATTAAGGAAGTTTTTTAAAATAAAAATCCATTTAATTGAGGGAGACGGGTATAAAAAGTACTTATATTAATATTAAAAAAATTAATACATAACCCCAGTTGTGATTACAATGATTTAAGAAATATTGATAAGCTAATTTAGTTACACTTATTTACCTACATTATGTCATCGATTACATGTGGTTAGCACATCGCCTCAAAGAGACATCTAGTAGGCAACTAACCAGAGAACTGTCAACCACTGATTGCCCAGACCTACCTTTAAATTTCTTCTAGAGAAGTCTAATGATGGACGAAGGCCGTGTCCGAAAAAATATCTGCAGTCTTCTTCTTCTTCTTCTTCACTTCACGGGCTAGGCATAAATTGCCTGTTCCGCCTCACAGTTGTTCTGTCCATCTTTTAACTGGCCTTCCTACATTTCTTGAACCTCTTGGCTTGTAGTTGAATGCTGCTCTTGGTAATCTTGTTACATTCATTCTTTCCACATTTGTAAACCATTTCTCTCTATATTCTCTGATTTTCTCATTCAATGGATATATATTTAACTCTGTTCTTATATCTTCATTCCTTATCCGATCCAATCTTGTGCAGCCTTTTGTTTTTCTAAGGAAGTTTATTTCTGCGCTTTGTATTCTACTTTGCAATTTTTTGGTCATTACCCAAGTTTCACTCCCATAAAGTAATGCAGAAACTGCCAATGTTTTTATAAAACTTGAATCTAGTATCTCTTCTTGTTTTTTATTCTTTAATGTTTTATGTACAATTCCGCATATATTTTGAAATTTTGACAGTTTCATATGTATGTCTCTTTCATTTTTTGTGTTTATAGTAAAATTACAACCCAAATAATTAAAATTTGTTACTTGTTCCAGAGGTTTGTTGTCTATTACGATTTTTGATCTTATATGATCGTTTCCCCAAAATGCCATTATTTTTGTTTCTTCTTTTGATATTTTGAAATTACGGTATATCTTGGCATAACTGATTTAATTGATGTAAAGAGCACTGCAAATTATTTTCATTTTCTGAATAATAACCACATCGTCAGCATACATTAAAACGTTTAATATTTTAAAACGGTCCATTTTTATTCCTATATTAATAATACTTTTCCAATTTTCGATTATGTCATTAATATATAGAATAAAAAGGGTAGGTGATAAACTCGTTGGGGTTCCTTTTGTAGTTTTTACGTTTTCTTCTTAGATACTTTACTTTTACCAATATCTGTTTATTATCAAATATATTAATTGATATAGAGGACCCCATGCTTTTGATGGCAAGTTACTTTTTTTGTAGATAACTCTAGTGTTATTCTAGATGTGTTGGAGATGATTTTTTTTGGTGAACCACTTTAATTTTATCCCAAGCGTGTTGGAAATTAAAATTAGTTTTCATTTTTTATTTCGGTTTTCTAATAAAGCGTGTTGTTTTAGTTTTTTAAACTATTTTATTGTTTATTTAATGCAGGCACTTGAAATACAGATCATTCACCCAAATGACAGACCTTATTAACATATTTACAATAGGTATACACAATTGAAACAATAACATAAAAACACTATAAAAGTTTTTTTAAACAATTATTTATTTTTTAGTTTTAATATTTTACAGAATAAGATACAAATGTAAATATCTTTAAATTCGATACTATTGTAGTATGCGCTAAAAGTAATACTCTACTAAAAAAAATCCTACGGGCCGGATTTGAACCAACGAGCTATGGATTACTGAAATTATATACCACTGTAGTTCACCGCTCTACCAACTGAGCTCTTACAACGATTGAGTAAGAATTTGTTAGGTCCGCAACCTATTATACCGGTTTTTATTATTCTGATTTTCTGCTGATTCTGGGCAGGATTTTAGAAACATGAAATTATTGTTTTGCCATTGGCCCTTTACAAGTATACAAAGTTTCAAGTCGATCTAATGACTTTAAGTGGATAAAAATCGTGTTGAAAAATTCCGTTACATAATTACACAAACACTTTCTTTGATTTTCTGATGATTCTCGCCACGATTTTGGAAAACATTTATGAAATTATTGTATTGTCATTGGTCCTTTACAAGTATACAAAGTTTCAAGTCGATACAATGATTTTAAGTGGGTGAAAATCGCGTTGAAAAATTCCGTTACATAATTACACAGACACTTTTTTTTCTGATGATTCTGGCCATGATTGTAGAAACAAATTATGAAATTATTGTATTGTCATTGGTCTTTTACAAGTATACAAAGTTTCAAGTCGATCCAATGATTTTAAGTGGGTGAAAATCGCGTTGAAAGATTCCGTTAAATATATACAGGTCAAGCAAATATAAAGCGTGTAAAACTGAAGTCCCTTCTATCTTGAACAAAAATATAGTTGCATACCAAATCTCCATATTTATGTTAGACCCTGTTCTCTATGAAACTGTTATTTTGTGAAATAGAGCATTATGCTATAGTTACTGATCTCCTTCTAAATATTTTAAATGGATGCTCTGAAGCCAGAGTAATTTCCTAGTGGCTACAATATTAAATAAATTATGCTTCGTCTATCCCTTAGGACTTTAATGCTCCGAGCCCAGACTAAGTTCTTAGTGGCCACTATCATTAAATAAATCGTGCTTCTTGTATTTCTTAAGGCTTTAGATTAGTTCTGATAAATGTTTGAAGCCTATTATTGTGTAAATTCACATTTTGGAGGAAACAAAGGGAAATGTAAATTTGCACAACGTGGTTACAAGAGCATAATGCGATATAGCGAAGGTGTTAGGTGGAGATATCAACAGTTGAGTCATTGCCACTGACACCGCAAAGTGATTACAACATCTTTGAAGTAGAGGCGCATAAATCCTGTTACCAGACCCCAGGGAGGACAAGCGACATGGTAACCGCAACACTACAAGCAACAGGCGGGATATCAACTCGTCACTAGGGACCCCACCTTTTTAACATCTCGCTCTTTACTTTATGAAGTCGCGCGTTTTGTCACATTCTCACAGTTTAACAAAATAATTGTCTACCAGAGGATGTTTACAATTTTAAACATAGGCTATACGATAGAAAAATTAATGTTGGAAGAAGGAATTCAAAAAAGCAAGTGAAACGAACTAAATATTTGGGAATAATTATTGTAGATAACATTGAAGGTATAGGCCAAGATAATATAAAGCATAGAATTGAATTGAGTAGACTCTTTAACTCATGTCCCAAATTGAAAGTCAATGACCAATCACGTTTCAATGAATTTTATTTTACAACCAATCTCAGTCGTGTTTCACCTCGATATTTATCGAATTCTGTTTACCAAAATAAAGAAAGCTCCTTCTTTTTTAATATTCTGTACAGATCAGAGCATTATTTTGCAGTTACTGACTCTCCAACAAATACGTTGAATATAGCAAATAATGAACACATTCCTTCGAACTACACATTTGATAATTGTGTGTTCAACAATTGTATTTTTATATAATGATTTTACGGAGTTGTTTCCTAAAAAAGGTAATCAATAACCTATAATGTTGGTTATTATATACAGTTTGATGTGTTTCATGTTTTCTCCACTAGGTTGAATTCTTACAATATTGCGATCCTAATTGGCAATGCATAATATGATCAAGTTGCAGTGATGAATAAATGAAACATAACCAAACATTTCTCATTTGTTTTCAAACATCGCTGTTTACATTGACTAAGTTATATAAATATTTTAAAATAACTATATTTAAATAATGGTTTGTGAGTAAACAGCTTAATTTTATTCGTTAAATAGTCTTAACAAATGCCACTCTTATTTTCCAAATCCTCTAGATAAATTGGAAATCACTCGTGGCATTACTAACGAAAAATGACATCATCCTTAAATTCTATATGGTGGGATAAGCGTATTTGGAAATACACCAAATAATATATTGGTAAAACATTGATGGAATCTGTTGCTATATATGGAAGTGAGGTATGGACAATCAATAAGTAGTGACAAGAGTAGACTAATAGCTCTAAAAATTGAGTATTTACGCAGAAGTGTCAGTAAGTCAAAATTAGAAACATGTTAGAACTAATGAAATTAGAAGCATAATGGAAGCAGAAGAAAACATAATTGAAAGAATTGAAGAGAAGGAACTAACATGGTTAGGACATATTTTAAGAATGGAAGATAAAAGATAATGGATGAGCAAAACAACTATATCAATGGCAACCGACCAGAAAGAAGAAGAAAAAAAAGAAGGCCAAAGTTAACATGGAAGGAAAGCATGAGGATAGTAATGCAAGCAATAGGTTTAAACATTTAAGATGCTCAAGATCGTAAGCTTTGGAAGTTTGGCACGGGAAGACGGCAGCATCTGTAAAAACCCGAAGATATATATGTATATATATATATATTTCTTCTTCTTCTTCCTTTCACGTGATAGACCTAGTGGTCTGTTACGGTCTCAATCCAACGTTTGAAGAGTCTCCCCAAAAATCTCTTGCCTGGTGGCTTTATTTAAGATCTGACGTGGTATTCTTGTTCTGCTCATTCTTCTTACGTGAGATTTCCAGTTGTTTCTGTATTTTTGTACATATTCCATGACTGATTCTGTGTGTAATTCTTTGAGAATCTCAGAATTCCTTTTATGGTCTGTCCTTGAATATATATATATATATATATATATATATATATATATATATATAATATCTTCTTCTTCTTCTTCCTTCCAAGTATTAGGCCAAGGCCTGTTACGATCCTATAGAAAATTTTCCCTCCAGCGTTTCATAGGACGGCCCAGCGATCTTCGTCCTCTTGGTATATAATTATAAACAGCTTTGGGGATCCGATTTGAACTCATTCTTTCAAGATGGTGTTTCCAATTTAGTTGGTACTGTTTAATATATTCCAAAATTGGCGTAGTCTTCAATTCTTTTAAGATGTCGGTGTTCCTTTTCCGATCCCATCTGGTGTGACCCGCTGTTCTGCGCATGAATCTCATTTCATCATATATATCAAGAATCTACCAGAATACAAGCTGCTGAAATGAAATTCCTCAGACCAATAGCAAGATATCAAAAACAGACAAAAAAACATAACACAGAAATTAGACAACAACTAAAAGTAGAGGAATTACACCCATGTAATTATTGGTACTACTTTTCTATTAACATGCTTACTCCGTCACCTCTTTCTTCACTTCTCGTCACACCACCATTTTGGGTTTGAGGCAGCAGCTTGATATTGACATTTTGTAGATGTAGTATGACTATTCCTCTATATTTCAAAACAATAGTGAAATACAGAACAAACTGGAAAGAACACTTACCAAGGATGACTGAGAACAGAATACCAAAAGCAGCATACAGCTATTCACCACGAGGAAGAAGTTTGGGAAGACCAAAGAGAAGATGGAAAGAACAGCAATTTGGAGCCGGAACAGGCTAGTAAATAAGCCTAAACCGTGAAGAATATATATAGATATTATAAATATATTTTTGACATTTGGCAATGAAGGCAAATATGATATGAAAAGAAAAATGAATGCTTGAGTCGGGATTTGAACTCGAGTCTCTAAAGTTCAAATCCCGACTCAAGCATTCATTTTTCTTTTCATATCATATATATATATATACACACACACACACACACACATACACGATAGAAGTACTAGTAATAGTTTGATTGTTGAATTTTGATAGATGAAATTACATTTGTCCAGCCCTTTGTTCTAGTAGGCAACGAGCCAGTTTCGATCCTGGAAAATTACATGGCATCATAATCATCATCATATTCGCCATTTTTAGTGTGTGTGTGAATGGAGCATTTCATCTTAATGTTGTGATGCTTCGAATGAGGCCCGGACATTGAGCTGGTCACTCATTCGGGGAGGCTCTCCATGTACTTGTGTGGTCAAAAAAGTGCGTGTGTAATCCACAATTTAAAATCCTTATCCCGACAGGTCGTGCCGTTGTAAGGTCAAGGTGACTTGTAACAAGTATAAAATTTTGTATAAGGTGAGAAATTAAACTAAGTTAATGAAAGAAACATTTAAAGAAATGGATATTATATTCTATGGGTTTCTGCTCGAGGGATAGGGCACGTCTTCACTTGAAAGCATAACATTTTCATTCTAAACGCGTTGGCAGCTTGTACTAGGGAATTGTAGGGGTGTTAGCTTCCCCTTGCTTTCCACATCGGTGAAGGAGGATGAGAATGACCAGATGATTTGTCAGGCGTCTTTTGAGCCTTACATTTACCTGACATTTGTCTTACAAATGAGGAAAACCCGCAGGAAAAAACCTCAACCAGAACGCTTGTCCCGTCCGGGAATAAAACCCGGGCCCGCTGTCCCCTGAGAAGGGAGCGTACTTTCTCGAGACACCAGCGGTAATACGAAATAGTGTTAGTAGGCCGATTATTATCATCCTCATCAGCACTGTCGTCATTAATAGCTTTGAATTGCGAATATTGGGATGTTTCTGAAAAAAATATGTTTACAATATTTTTCATTTTACTAAAAATTCTGTCTAAGAAAAATAAAGATTAACAGATGAAATAGTGGACAATGAATTTATTAACATAACATCGACTCCCCAAAAAGGTTTTAGATTCATCATCATCATCATCATCGTGCATTCACGAATTTAGGTCATTTGTAGACCTGTTTCGGCATCAAGATAAACACCATTCACCATTCAAAGTCTTTTGAGTGGACGTCCTGATCTTCTTCTTTCTGCAAGTTGATATCTTAACATTTGTTTTGGTTTAGATTACACACCTAAATATAAGAATTGAGGACGTCCATCGAAGAGCTGGATATATAAATTTACTGTACTTTGAGCAAAAACAGGCAATCAGCGCTAAACTGTGCTGTCAATAATGATGATGACCTAAGTAACTTGAAAACTTTGATTTCGAAAGAAAAATTAATAAATTCTATCTTCAAGCCACAGTTAGTCCAAAAGCATTCAAGACTGAAAGTGTATAAAACACTGGCTCTTCCAACTCTTTTGTATAGTAGCGAAGTATGGACGTTGAAACAGAAGGATATACAGAGACTTAGATCTGCTGAAATGAGATATCTTCGGAGGACTGCAGGTTACACACTACTAGATCACAAAAAAAAATGAAGACATCGTAGAAGAATTACACATGGAATCTTTAGAAAACAAAATTTCTGATTATAAGTCAAGATGGATACAACATGTTCATCGAATGGAAGATCACAGAATACCCAAACTAATGTTAAGATATCAACCTGCAGGAAGAAGAAGACCAGGACGTCCACTCAAAAGACTTCTGGATGGTGTTTCTCTTGAGGCCGAAACAGGTCAACAAATGGCCTAAATTCGTGAATGTACAATGATGATGATGAAATAATAGCTTACAATGTGCTGCGCCGTCTTAACAATTAGAGTACATTCTGAATGCATTCTATCTACAATGGCGTATCAGTCAAATGTTGGACCTTAGTCTCTCCTATGTTAGGAGTTACTAAACCAAATTAATTTAGTTACGCTTATTTCCCTAAAGATGTCATGAATGGTATGCGGTCAACTTACCGACTCAATGTGACATATACTAGGCAACAAGGATGAAGGAGGTCGTTGAATTTTGCTTAGAGGCCTCTTTAGAGAGATTTAAAGATCTTTCACGAGCCTGAAAAATCTTCAGATTCGGAACCCACAGCTTAGTCTCTCCCAGAGGACTTGCTCTTGGATTTTTCCGTCCTAAAAAATTCCGCCCGGGTTTGAACCCACGGCCCTCGGAGCAGAGGCAAGGAACATAACAACTAGTCCACCGCGGTAGACCTGATTGCCTTCTAAGTAACTAACACTGGCACTATAGAACCTGTAGGTTCCTGTCCGCGCGGACATAAACTCTCCACGCATCCCTATCCTGAGCTAATGTTTTCCATCCCCCGTATAATCTACTTCTCTCAAAAATATTGGTTAATGTTGTTTCTTCCATCTCATTCTTGGTCTACAACTGTACGCTTTCTGTCTGGTTTCCTTACAAAAATTGTCATGCCCCTTCATTACCCATTCGTACCACATGTCCTGCCCAGCACAGTTTAAGAGACTTAACTGTTTTTATTATATCTGATGATCTATAAAGGTCATGTAGCTTACTGTTATGTTGTCTTCTCCATTCGCCTGTCTGTTCATCTCTCTTTGATCAAAAATGTTTCCTCCTCCTTCTTCTTCTTCTTCTTCGGCTTTCCCCCACTTATAGGTTTGCCGTCTTCAGTTTCCATTTATTTCTATCACTGAATTCTCCTTCCAAATTCCTTCATCCATCTGACATAGGTTTTCTATTTCCATCTTGATCTGCCACCTTTATTTCTTCCAGGGTTGACCATTGGTATATATGTTTTGTCCACCTTACATTTTCCTCATCATCATCATCATCATCATCATCATCTACTGGAGACGTGCTGCAAGAATATCCAGGAAGGATAAAATTAGAAATTCATATATAAAAGAAAAAATGCAGGTACAATCTTCAATATTAGATTTTATAAAGAAGAAACAATTAAATTGGTACGGACACATTAGAAGGATGGAAGAAGGAAGACTACCTAAGATAAGCATGGATTGGGAACCATAGGGAAGGAAAAGAAGGGTAGACCAAATATTACGTGGATTCAGGGAATCAATGAAACCAAGAGGGAATGGGAAATAGAAGAAGATATATGGATGAACAGACAAGAATGGAAAAATGTGTTGAAACAAATGTGTAGTTAACTGTGAACATGGGTACCGGAAAAATGTATATTCATTGTAAAAGCCGGAATAATAATAAAAAAAATCATCATCATCATCATCAACAACAAGAAGGACTAAGCCCAATGGCCTGTTCCGATTACATTATAGGTCGAATTGGTCCTTCCATCTCTTCAATGGTCTTCCCAACAATCTTCTCCCTTTTGGTTTATAATTGTATATTCGTCTTGGTATGCGCTATTCATTCATTCCTAATACGTGCTGAAGGTAAGCATTTTGATAATATTTTATTCTTTCACAGAGATTAAATATATTAAGTTCTTTTCCTAAGAACTTTATTCTCAAATACTCGTAACATTTTCTCCCCCCTTAATGTAAGAGAACTGTTTCGCATCCATATAATCTCATTTCTTTCTACAATTTTTTAATTTTACTTTTATAATTTACAAGTAAAATTGTTCTACATAAAATTGAATAGATGAGAGCTCTTATTTAAGGTGTAGAAAGGTGTTAAAAATTGAATCAGAACTTTAAAGAATATAGGCTGTGCGGCTAACCTCTTGTTTAACATGAGGCTGAGGTTTGGAGCGAGTTTAAAAGCCCCCCGAGGGATGCTTACCCGAACAAGTGAGCAGAGTTTTTGTAAATAATTCAATTATATTCCGTGGATGTTTCCTTATACTTGCCGCAATGGAATGGGACATGTGTTTTAAGAGCTAGAAGTCCTCTCTTTTTTTCCCCAATCCCCCAAGGGCCACATTTTCATATGGACGGGCGGGGAAGAGAAGGTGTTTTCTTGGGGAAAACCACTTTGGGCACTTTGCCATTGTAACACATTTGGATCGGGATTGTGAGATATCCCTAGGGTCGGTTACTGAAACACAGGTCTCCACTCTAGAAGCTAAGGACTTATCTGCGGATGTCTTCTGCTGTAGAGACATGCAAACATTTCAGTGGCGGCTTGTTCCATTTTTACAATCTGTCACTTATTTTATTCTAAAAAAGAAATAAACCTTAACTTACTGGAAAACTGATATCCAGCCATTTTAAAGCTTGATTTCCATTTTGTGTAGTGACACCGATGTCTTCATCCAAATTCATGTTCTGAATTTGGTTAGAATTTCAGTTGACATATATACGAAACCAAGATCTTGTAGGTTCCTCTGGAGAAACGCCAAGCTTTTCAAAATATTTCAGGCCTATTTTTTGCCTTGTGTACCACAACTGATGATGTATTTTGAACATCTTTCTATATCAATACTTTTAAAATAACGAAAAACCGTTGAGATCACTATGTAAAAATTAAAAATATAAATTTGGTACCTGAGAACTCTGTCCTTTCCTCCAAGCGCGACAGGCCTAGAAGGCCCTTGGCCTACCAGCCGGATGCTGGCCTCACATCCATTGTGTTAATCACAGAGGTAGACGATCATCTAGCCAGTGTAGGGGTGACATGTGGTTCCCCAGCCGTTATAGCTGGTCTTCTCAACCTGGAGTCGCTACTTATTGTAGCTACCCAAATGCCTCACGATGCTGGATGGACACCGGTCCCATACTGACCGAAATTCCATGAGAAAATTTCTTCCCCAATGGGGACTCGAACCAGCGCAAGTTCCGTAGCTCTGCGCCAAGGCTTCCTACCTTAACCACACGGCTACGGCGCAGGACCTGAGAACTCTGTCGTCCTCAAATATTAAAAACTGTTAAATAAAAGGAGGCCTTTCAAAACATATGTTTCATCTTCAGCTTCTGGAGTGGTAAGATTGGAGTGGAAACTATAACAGGTATTTGAGAAAAAAAAATTGGATACAATTTTGAACAAGGACAGACAAGTGAATATAGAAACTACCTAACATTGAGTTGCAATGTCTATATGGCAAAACAAATGCAATAAGAACAATTAAGTCTCGTAGACTGCGATAGTTAGGACATGTTGCACGAATGGGGAATGAAAGAGAGGCATGGATACTTTTTGCAGGAAAACTAGAGGCAAAGCCCCCAGTAGGTAGGCCAATAAAGAGATGGGACAATAGCCTAACCATGATTTAAGGAAAGTTGAATTATTCAGAGAATGATTGGAAAATATCTAAAAATAGGGATATATGGAGAGCTTATGTCGGTGCGGTCACGAAGCCCCGGGATTGACAATGCCACTGAATTAATTAACTTGTTAGTTATGCTAAGTGAATGATTTAGAAGGTTAATTGTTTAAAAATGTTTAAAAACTTTAGGCTTTTTGGAATCCGGCTTATATCTTCAGCAGAAAGTTGTGCGCTACTATCTGTTGTTGTTTGGTAACGCTTATAACATCAGCGACCTTCCAGATGCGTTGTCGGTAGCTACTGCTGAAGATGGAAGTCGGTTTCCGAAAGGCCTAGACCTCTTAAAAGATAAAAGGATCTGAGAAGGCAGGCTGGCTCTGAATTCAAACTGTTGCAAAGTGGAAATCCAAAAAATAACAGATTAATTTATAAAAATGGACATTATTCTTTCCAATTCTGAGTCAACGCCCAGAACACACTTGAACTAAATTTGTTCAGATACAACATATAGTTACGATTTGGATATACATAATAAATTAAACCGATATAAAATGATGTGCGGCACCATAAGAAGAACCCTCCGAAAGACTCGAAGAGAAACACAGCTCAGGTTTCATAAAATTATGGCTGTTCCTCTTATTTTGTATGGATCTGAACCTTGCCTACTTACGAAAAAGATATCTCACACATTCAAGCCACTGAAATTAATTTTTTAAGATCCGTAAAAGGATATACATGCATGGATAGATTACATAATGAGTCATTAAGAAATTAACTAGAGATATTTTCAATACTCGATAAACTGGAAGAGTACAAATACCGATGGAAAGAACATTTAGACAGAATGGACATTACAGGATTACCCAAAAAGATCAACACCTACAAACCACATGGACTATTTAACTCATGCCCCAAATGGGAGACAATGATCAATCAAGTTTCAATGCATTTTGTTTTATAACCAATTACAGTCGTATTTCACCTGGATATTTATCTACTTTTGTTTATCACATTAAAGGAAGCTCCTCCTTTTTAATATTCTGAACAGGTCAGAGCATTATTTTACAGTGACTGACTCTCGAATAAATACGTTAAATAGAGAAAATAATGAACAGATTCCTTCGAACTACACATTTGATAATTGTATGTTCAATAATTGTGTTTTTAAATAACGTAATGGTTTTACTATAATGCTTGTTATAATATACAGTTTAACGTGTTTCATTTTTTCTCCACTAGGGTGCATTTTTACAATATTGCGATCCTATTTGGCAATAAATAATATGATCTACTTGCAATGGGTGAACAAAAGAAGCACAACCAAACATTTCTCATTTGTTTTCAAACATCACCGTTTACATTAAATATATAGATATTTTTAAATAACTATATTTAAATAATGAATTTTTGAGTAAACAGCTTAATTTTATTCATTTAATAGTCCTAACAAATGCATCCCTCCATGGTATCTTTACCTTGTCGTGGTGGAGTGGCTTGTGTGCTTAAATGATCCTGAGAGCTATGCCGGCGGTAGCATTGCTGCCGATAGGGTTACCCATGCCGGACTGGTCGAAGGTGATAAGCCAGACGAAATAAGTACCTTGGTCGAAAGAGTGACGATCTTTCACCGTAAAAATACAACCGTCAAGAAATGCGGACATGGGTTCTACTGGGGTAAAATTTTCCGGAGGTCAAATAGTCCCCCATTCGGTTCTCCGGGCGGGGACTACTTCAGGGAACCCATGCCAAAGGCTCAAACACAGGGACATGTTCCTAGGAACATGGAATGTTAGGACTTTATACAATAGCGGGGCACTAGAGATATTAACGCGGGAATTGGATAAATCGCCCTTGGATATAGTCGCTTTACAGGAAGTTAGGTGGCCAGGAGAAGGTAGTCAGGAATCAGGAAGCTTTGCATTATACTATGGGGGTGCAGAAAGACCTGCATTTGGAACGGGTTTTTTAGTCAGAAGGAGGATCCTATCCGCTATCCGAGATATTAAGTTTGTTAGTGATAGGATATCATACATAATTCTAAAGGGTAAACGACATGATTTTATAATTGTAAATGTACATGCCCCCACAGAAGATAAAGATGACAAGATCAAGGATGAGTTCTATGAAGAATTAGAATGCTTATTTGATAGCCTTTCACGATATCATATGAAAATTGTCTTAGGAGATTTTAATGCAAAAGTGGGGCGGGAAGATATATTCAAACCAACAATAGGCAAATTCAGTCTTCATGAAGATAGTAACGACAACGGGGTTAGATTAGTCACATTTGCCACATCAAAGAATCTCATTGTTAAGAGCACAACATTTCAGCATAAGGATATTCATAAATACACCTGGACGTCCCCAGATGGAGAAACTCGGAACCAGATAGATCATGTATTAGTGGATAAACGCTGGCACAGTAGCATCATTGATGTTAGATCAGTTAGAGGGACAGACTGCAATTCAGATCATCATCTGGTCAGGGTGAAAATCAGACAACGGCTATCGCTTATGAGAGGAACAAACGCTAAAGATGATTCTGTAAAATATGAATTAAAAAACTTGAAAAATGATGAAATGCGGCAAGAATACCAAATCAAAATTGCTAATAGATTTGAAGTACTGGAATCTTCAGATGACAATGTGGCAAACGAAGAAGAAACTGATATAAATAAAGAATGGGAGGCTATAAGAGATACTATTAAATTGTCAGCATCAGAAAGCATTGGTTGTTTAAAAAAGAGGCAAAACAAGAAATGGTTTGATGAGGAATGTGCCGACATTGTAAAGAAAAGAAAGCTAGCAAAAATGAAATGGTTACACGAGCCAAATGAGGTAAATTTAGAGCAATTGGGTAGTGTTAGACGGGAAACCACCAAGTTACTAAAGAGTAAAAAGAGGGAATATTTGAGAGAGAAGATTAATGATCTTGAAATGAATGCAAAAAATAGGAACATTAGAGAATTATATCAGGGAATTAGTATAGAGAAGAAAGGGTTTCAGGCTAGAACAAACATAATTCGGAATGAAAATGGGGATATGATTGCAGATTCCAAGAGTATATTAAATAGATGGAAAAGTTATTTTAATCAGCTATTAAATGTACATACAGAACAGGACATTGAGGAGGATAAGTTACAGACAGCAGAAATGCTAGTCGCAGAGCCAAGTGCATTAGAGGTTGAAATGGCAATTGAAAAATTGAAGATGTATAAAGCATCAGGTTCAGATGAGATCCCAGCAGAACTGATAAAATCAGGGGGAGAAAAATTGATGGACAAGATACGCTGGTTGCTTAGTATGATTTGGGAAAAAGAAGCTCTTCCAGATGAATGGAAGGAATCAATTATCGTACCAATTTATAAGAAAGGAGATAAAACTGATTGCAACAACTATAGGGGCATCTCATTACTTTCAACTTCGTACAAAATTCTAACAAATATATTAGTAAGCAGACTTACTCCCTATATTGATGACATTCTAGGAGATCATCAATGTGCATTTAGAAGAAACAGGTCTACAACAGATCAGATTTTTAGTATAAGACAGATTTTAGAAAAGAAATGGGAATATAATGGTACTGTACATCAACTATATGTAGACTTCAAAAAAGCATATGATTCAATTAAGAGGGAGAAGTTATATAGTATCCTGCTGGAGTTCGGAATTCCTAAAAAGTTAGTTAGACTTATACGAATGTGTCTAAATGGCTCAACGAGTAGGGTGCGTGTAGGCAAACAGTTTTCAGACACTTTTGAAATCCAGAATGGGTTGAAGCAAGGAGATGCACTATCTCCTCTACTATTTAATTTTGTACTAGAGCATGCCATTAAATCTTTAGAGAATGAGGAAGGCTTACAACTCAATGGTATTAATAAGCTGTTAGTTTATGCTGATGATGTAGTACTACTGGCCGATAGCGAGGAGATACTAAAGGCCAACACGCACACACTATTGAGTAACACTAAGAAATTAGGACTGGAAGTAAATATCAGTAAAACTAAATATATGGTCACACGTAGAAATACATTATATAATGGAAATGGACAGCTAATGACAAATGAGGGAAATTTTGAGGAATTGGCTGAATTCAAATACCTAGGAACAATAATCACAAATAGGAATGAGATGCACAAAGAAATTAAACATAGGCTCAATTCTGGAAATGCATGCTATTATGCATTGCAGAGACTTTTGATGTCCCAACTCCTTTCAAAAAACGTTAAGCTGAAAATATATAAAACTATTATTCTACCAGTTATATTATATGGGTGCGAAACATGGACTCTTACTTTAAGGGAGGAAAGGAGATTACGAGTATTTGAGAATAAAGTTCTTAGGAAAATTTTTGGACCAAAGAGAGATGAACAGACAGGTGAATGGAGAAGACTACATAACAATGAACTACATGGTCTTTATAGGAAGCCAGATATAATAAGAACAGTTAAGTCCCGTAGACTGCGATGGGCAGGACATGTTGCGCGTATGGGGAATGAAAGACGTGCATGGAAACTTCTTGTAGGAAAGCCAGAAGGAAAACGCCCAGTTGGTAGACCAAGAATGAGGTGGGAGAACAACATTAACTATGATTTGAGGGAAGTAGATTATACAGGGAATGATTGGAAAGCATTAGCTCAGGATAGGGATGTATGGAGAGCTTATGTCCGTGCGGCCATGAACCTACGGGTTCGATAGTGCCAGTGAGTAAGTAACCACTTAAAATCGTTGGATCGACTTGAAACTTTGTAATACTTGTAAAGGACCCTGACAAATAAAATAATTTCATATTTTTTCCTAAAACTCCTGGCCAGAAATATCAGAAAATCAAAATAAGTGTCTTTGTAGGTATATAACGGAATCTTTGAACACTATTTTCACCACTTAGAAACATAGGATCGACTTGAAACTTTGTATACTTGTAAAATACCCATGACAATACAATAATTTCATATTTTGTTCTAAAATCATGTCCAGAATCATCAGCAAATAAAAAAGTGTCTTTGTATCTATGTAACGGAATTTTTCAACGCATTTTCAACCACCTAAAATCGTTGGATCGACTTGAAACTTTGTATACTTGTAAAGGACCCGTGACAATACAATAATTTCGTATTTATTTGCTAAAATCCTGGCCAGAATCATCAGAAAAAAAAGTGTTTTTGTATCTATGTAACGGAATCTTTGAACACGATTTTCACCCACTTAGAAACGTTGGATCGACTTGAAACTGTGTGGTACTTGTAAAGGATCCGTGACAATATAATAATTTCATATTTTGTTTCTAAAATCCTGGCCAGAATAATCAGAAAATCAAAAAAATGAAAACTGGTATAATAGGTTGCGGACTTATTGACTTTTTAGTCAATCGTTGGTAGAGGGGTGAACTCTAGTGGTATATAGTTTCAGTAATCCATAGGTCGCTGGTTCAAATCCGGCTGGGAGGTTTTTTTATAAGAGTATTACTTTTAGCTCATACTACAAATAGTTTCGAATTTAATATCTTATTCTGTAAAATATTAAAACTAAAAAATAAATAATAGTTTTAAAAAACTAAAACAACACGCTTTATTAGAAAACTGAACTAAAAAAATGAAAAATAATTTTAATTTCCAACACGCTTGGGATAAATAATTTTACCATCAAAAGCGTGGGGTGCTTTTTATGATTTTTACATTTTCTTCTTAGAGACTTTACGTTTACCAATATCTGTTTATTATCAAATATATTAATTTATAAAGAGCACCCCACGCTTTTAGATGGTACAATTATTTATCCCAAGCGTGTTCGAAATTAAAATTATATTTCATTTTTTTAGTTCAGTTTTCTAATATAGCGTGTTGTTTTAGTTTTTTAAAACTATTATTTATTTTTAGTAGTAAGTATCATAGCTGCTGTGTCCATCTCTTTTTCTTCCTCTCATTGATATTTCCTTCGCAATCTGTTGGTATTCATTCTGCACACATATTCATATCATTTTATCCTATACTCTTCTGTTTTATCTGTCTGTATTTAATATGCCCACTAATGTAGATCAAGTTAGGGTGACTATTTAACTCATGCCCCAAATGGAGTCAATGGCCAATCACGTTACAATGATTTTTGATTTACAGTCAATCACAGTCGTGTTTCGCCTAGAATATACCAACTAAAGTTTATCATAATAAAGTAAGCACCTCCTTTTTAACATTCTGAATAGGCCGTAGCATTATTTTGCAGTGACTGACACACCAAGAAATGCAGCTACCAGATTATATATTTAGTGCATATGTCAACACATACCGCATGCGGGAGTTAATATAAAAACATTTGTAGCAATTGATTATACCATCAAAAAAAGAAAACCACTGTTTGCACTTTCTTAAATGTACTTTTTCTCAGAAAAATATAATTGCCATATTTACATCATAGGACATCAGAAATGAATTAATATGCAGTATGATGTGTTTTATTTTTTCTCCACTAGAGTGCATTCTTACAATATTGCGTTCCTTTGGCAATAAATAATATGATCTAGTTGCAGTGAGGAACAAAAGAAGCAAATGAAGCGTGCCAATCGTTTCTCATTTGTTTTCAAACATCGACCGATTACATTAAATATATAAATATTTTAAAATAACTATAGTTAAATAATGATTTGTGAGTAAACGGTGTACCGGTGCTCGGTGGTAGGCAAACTATCTCAGGGTTATGAACTCTTTATAAGCAGAAGAACAACGCATAAATGTACACTCAATTTTAACGAATCCAAGAACTCTTTATTTTCGGAGAAATACACTTTTGTTAATACAGTTACAAGTTTTATCTAAGAGTGGAGTCGATGAAATACTTAGAGGTCCACGTGCTCGAGTCAATATTTTTAAAGTCCAAATGCTTAACGGACTATAACTTTAAATTTAACTATTTCTCGGACGAATCTAATATTAACACTGAATCGGAGATCGCGGTCTGCAGGTCTATGATGTTCCAACACTGAACACAGAGTCACTGAGAGTGATAGTGCGTATTTTGATATAAGTTCTCGCATATAAAGGCGGTGGCTCCTCCCACTTTTCTCGAATCCACTCCTTACAATTGAATATATTTATGTTTTATAATATTATTTACTAGTATGTATAACATTTCTAAGAACTGGGTAAATTGGTTCTTTGATATTTAATAGAAAAATATTTATCAGTTTCTTTGTAAACTGTCAATGTTAAGAGATTATCTTTTCTAGAGGTGAATGAATGTCTTTTGTTGTCTGTACTGGGCAGGTAGTAATTCTTTATCATCATTTCTTGGAATTCCTTATTAGCGTTAATTGGTTTCTAAGAATTGGTCAATAGATTTTTAATATTTTTAATAGCTAACTAATGTTATCTTTTCTTATTAGTTGTATAGACTGCTAATTGGAATTCTTTTGACAATACCCTTTTTGTTCCTATATTATTTGTAAGTTGTGTAGTAGGTAGATTCTGACAATACCTCTTTATTTGTCATTTGTATAGCAGGTAGCGTTTTACAGTATTTTATTCTAGACAAATGTAGGTGGAATTTTTACCTGGGTATTTTTACTTTTCCACATACATATTTTATAGCGATATTAGTAATATATTCTATTTTCATTTTTTATAGATTTATTTAATTTTAATAACAATTTAATATATTTCGGAACATTTTAGTTTCAGCTCCATGGATATTAGAGTTGTATCTTAGTTTATATGTCTCCTTACATATTAATCGCTACAACTGCTTAATTTTATTCGTTAAATAGTCCTAAAAAAATGCCACTCTTGATTTCCAAATTCTCTACATAAATTCACTCCTCACTTCGTGAGTCGTGAATTTATCGATAATTTGGAAATCACTCGTGACATTACTTATGATAAAATGGGCAAGTTAGTATTAACGTTATTGCCCATTCAAAGTGAAGAATGTCATTAATACCGGCCTTTTACTACATTTCCCATATTTACTTCATTGTCTGTAACATTACTGTTATATATATATATATATATATATATATATATATAATCATTTTTTCACCACCTGAGTGCATTCTTACAATATTGCGTTCCTTTGGCAATAAATAATATGATCTGGTTGCAGTGACGAACAAAAGAAGCAAATGAAGCGTGCCAATCGTTTCTCATTTGTTCTCAAACATATATATAAATATATTATATATATATATATATATATATATATATATATACGCCTGTATTATTATTTTATATTTTGCACTTCCTTTACCAAGCTAATTAATCAAATTATACATTATTGTTATTTATTATAGTTAACCATTTATTATTATTATTATTATTATTATTATTATTATTATTAATTATTATTTAATCTTTATGGTGTTAACCACAACGCCATAAAGATTAAATTAAATAACAGATTTTCTGAGGAAGGAATTATAAATCGTGGTGTGAGACAAGGCTGCCCCCTATCCCCAACACTCTTTGCGATTTATATGAACGAAGTAATATGTTGCTGGAACAAAAATATAAATTTGGAATAAGAATATCAGAAAATAGAAAATTAAACACCCTATTGTTTGCAGATGACCAAATAATAGCAAATTCAGAAGATAATCTACAGAAAGGTCTGTATGAACTTAACAAAATTACAGAAGAATATGGATTGAAAATATCTACAGAGGAAACAAATATTATGGCATTTCAAGGTGTAGATCCTGTCAGAAGTAAAATTGTACTGAACAGTAACATTTTGCAGCAGGTGAATAATTTTACATATCTAGGATGCAATATCTCATATGAAGAAGAAAAGGATGTAAATGCAAAAATATCTAAATTTTTAAGAATTTTAGGGTTAATAAATTCTATCTTCAATCCACAGTTAGTCCAAAAACATTAAAGACTGAAAGTGTATAAAACACTGGCTCTTCCACTCTTTTGTATATGGTAGTGAAGTATGGACGTTGAAACAGAAGGATATACAGAGACTTAGATTTGCTGAAATGAGATACCTTCGGAGGACTGCAGGATACACACTACTAGGTCACAAAAAAAAATGAAGACATCTTAGAAGAATTACAGATGGAACCTTTAGAAAACAACATTTCTGATTATAAGTCAAGATGGATGCAACATGTTCATCGAATGGAAGATCACAGGATACTCAAACAAATGTTAAGATATCAACCTGCAGGAAGAAGAAGACCAGGACGACCACTCAAAATACTTCTGGATGGTGTTTCTCTTGAGGCCGAAACAGGTCAACAAATGACCTAAATTCGTGAATGTACTATGATGATGATGATTATTATTATTATTAACCAGAACAACTAGAAATCCAATCTTAAACGTATGCTATCTTACAGGTTTCCAAAAGATATGCTTCGTTAACTGTCCTCAAGGCTAAATATCGATGGGACGTCCTAAAAACCGCTGGATGGAAAATCCCTCTTTGACCTAATACTCGCATGGATGATGATGATGAATGATTATTATTATTATTATTATTATTATTATTATTATTATTATTATTATTATTATTTTAATATTTTTCTTTCCTTGTCATCTGAATACTGTGTAGTCCATCCATAGTAATTCTGCCCGAAGGCAGGTCCTTCACTGCAATCATAGCATTTTCATGCTATGCTTCCAGCTTTACTAGGGAATTGTGTAGGTGTGGTAGCTTCCCGTTGCTTTCCACACCAGTGAAGGATGATGGTGATGATGATAATGATGAGGATGATGATGATGAAGATTATGGCCATAAGATTTCGGGGACCGTTTGGGCCTTACAGTTTTCCTGACATTTGTCTTACAGGTGAGGAAAAATTTCACCCAGAAAAAACTGCCCCGACCGGGGAGGATCGAACCCGGGCCCGCTGCGTGACAAGGCAGCACGCTACCTCGAGACCACAGCGGTGGACATATTGTGTAGTGTATGCCCATTAAAATGACAGTGGGATCATGCCGAAACGTCGGAATCTGTGGCCAGAGACCGACCTTGAATCCATGACGCGGAAAACCCAATAAAACTTTCTTAATCATACTTGTATCCGTGAAAACCTGCAATACACACACACACACACACACACACATACACACACACACACATACACACACACACACATCCATATAATATAACTAGTAGAATAACGGTTTTATATATTTTCAGTTTAACGTTTTTTGAAAGGAGTTGGGACGTCAAGAGTCTCTGTAATGCATAATAGCACGCATTTTCAGAATTGAGTCTATGCTTAATTTCTAGTATATAATTTAAATAGATTCTCTATTTGTCTCTCTGTATATCTGTCAGATTGATCTGGGTTATACGCATTTTGTACTCAGATTTTGGTTACTGTTATTACAGTTGTCTACTTCAAACGAGAAAAATGTAGCGTTGACGAAAACGATGTGGAGCGAGTAAAATTTACCGAGAAAACTGGCTCTATTTTTATCCTCCTTTAATGGAAATGTGTTGTATCAAAATGGAGGCCTAAGGTAGGAGAGTAAAAAAGAGTAGCGCTGAGTTCGATTCCCGGAGGCAGAGGAGGGGTACGTTAGGGATTTAAATGATAATTCTGTGTACCTCTAGGCAGCAATTTACCCACTCAAATTTTAATCTGTGCTTGTAATTAGAGCAAATCGTTCAGTTGCTTGTTCATATAGACTGAAGCAGCCGCTTGCTGGTAGATTAATTGCTAAAACTTTAATCTGAATCACAGATGAGCTTCGCCAAACTCCACCACTACAAGCTATACGTGAGATGTAGTCCATTGCAGAAATTACCGTACATGTTGATAGAACTGGCAGTGAATTTACATTTAGTCTATAAAATATGTATATATTATTATAGTATATTATTACTTACTTACTCACTGGTACTATCGAACCCGTAGGTTCATGGCCGCGCGCGGACATATGCTCCCCATACATCCCTGTCCTGAGCTAATGCTTTCCAATCATTCCCTGTATAATCTACTTCCCTCAAATCATAATTACTGTTATTCTCCCACCTCATTCTTGGTCTATCAACTGGGTGTTTTCCCTCCGGGTTTTCCTACAAGAAGCTTCCATGCACGTACTTCATTTCCCATACGCGCAACATGTCCTGTCCATCGCAGTTTACGTGACTTAACTGTTCTTATTAGAGAAGAATGTGAAATTGAACTTATGAACCTTTGGATAAAGCTCTATTATTATAGAAGAATGTGAGATTGAACCTATAAACCTTTGGATAAATGATAGAAGATTAAATTGGAACGATCACATAGATAGAATTGAGAACAGTAGATTAGTGAAGAAAGTACGTGACTGGACACCTCAGCAGAAAAGGCCATTAGGAAGACCACAACTACGATGGAAGGATGTCACCATACCCCAGACCTGTAGTGAATGAACACGCAACAAGCTGCCAGCTTTCATGCGTAGAGGAAGAAGAAGAAGAACTGTTCTCATTATATCTGGCTTCCTATAAAGACCATGCAGTTAATTATGTAGTCTTCTCAATTCACCTGTCTGTTCATCTCTCTTTGGTCCAAAAATTTTTCCTAAGTATTTTATTCTCAAATATTTGTAATCTCATTTCCTCTCTTAAAGTAAGAGTCCATGTTTCGCAACCATATAATATAACTGGTAGAATAATAGTTTTATATATTATTATTATTATTATTGTTATTATTATTATTATTATTATTATATTATATATATACTATAAAAAGTTGGAAAAAAATAATAAATATGGGAATTCGAATAGATGAGGAATATATTCCCTCCAATTTGCGGATGATCAACTTTTTTTGGCACAAGAGTATGAAGACATAGAATATATAACCCAAAAATTGATTCAAGAATATAATAATGGGGAATTAAGGTGAATATGGAAAAAGCCAAGTATATGGCCATAGGAGATATTCATCAAGATTTGATACTGGAATATGAAATGGGGAATACAAATATTTGGGAGTAAAAATTACAGAAGATGGGAAGCAGGAAAAGGAAATAATATCAAAGATAAATTCAGGAAAATATGTCATATCTACCCTGAATGGAATGTTATGGGATAAACTGTGCCGGTACGTTGGGCGCCATCTGTGCCGGTTCGCTTATGGTAGAATATGATCACTCAGGGATGTTTTAAATTGTACACTTATTATTTTATTTTATTGGATACATTTATATGTACAATTGTATATATTTTAATAACTCGGAGTGGAGTTGATGAATTACTTCCGCCCACGTGTTATATCACTTTCGCGAACGGTCACTGAAGAAGTTAACTATTGCAGAACGTAGGAGCGTGAGAGTGAGAGTGTTTTCACACGTGTCCTTATAAGGGCGATGACTCCTCCCATAAGTTGCCAACCCCTCTCCGAGTGTATATGTTATTCATTATAGCTTAGAAGGGTAGGTACCATTCGTTTAGGTTTCTATGTTGGTAATAGACTCGTGTGCACGTTTTGTGCGCCTTCCAGTTATTACTATTAATGGTACGTTTAATACTCACGAGTCTATTACTTGCCACAAAACATATCAAAAAACAAACTGAAGTTAAAATTTTTAAAACAATAGTTAGAAGTATTATGTCTTATGTTTCAGAGTTTTGAATTATAAATTATCAGATGAAAAGAATACTATTGGTAGCAGAAATTGACTATTATAGAAGATCTGATAGGATATGAAAGAGAGAAAAATTAGAATTCATGTTATAAAAGAGAACATGAATGTACAAAACTCAATTTTAGAATTTATACAAGACTGAAATGGTACTGGCATATTAAGCGAATGGAGGATGAAAGATTACCAAAGAAAACAAAAAAAAAAAAAATGGAATTGACATCATCAGGAACGAGAAGGAAAGGACGGTCAAATCTCGCATGGATCCAAGGGATTTGAGAAACTTCGAAGGAATGGGAAATAGAGGAAGAACTGTGTTATAGGTCGCGCAAGGGATTTTGAAGAATGTCCTTGACCGTAAATCCAATGGGCGAGCCTATCAAGACTGCTGAGCTGTGAATTCCCTGTCTGCCACGTGTACAAACAAAACAGTTGCTCTACAAAAACATGTACATTCCATAGAGAATAATAGTGAGACGCGGATGTATTGATTTTAGATTTTAAACCGTAGACTTTAATTATAATATTTTGAACACTTGCTGCCTCAAGTCTTAAAATTATAGTGCGATGTGAATGTCGGGTCCCCCAGCCATTATAGCTGGTCTTTTCAACCTGGAGCCGCTACTTATTGTAGCTACCCAAATGCCTCACGATGCTGGGTGGGCATCGGTCCCATACTGGCAGAAATTCCTTGAGAACATTTCTTCCCCCGTGGATACTCGAATCAGCGCAAGTCCCGTAGCTCTGCGCCAAGACATCTTGCCTTAATCACATGGCTACGGCGCGGGGAAGACTATAAAGTGTTTAAATTAAAGTGAAATTTAATGGTTATTTAAAACCTTAAGAGTGTGATATAAACCAAATACAGTGTGTGTGTGTATATATATATATATATATATATATATATATATATATATATATATATATATATATATAGAATATACTTCCTCCACGGATAAATATGTCCTAACTCACTGGCACTATCGAACCCGTAGGTTCATGGCCGCGCGGACATAAGCTCTCCATACATCCCTATCCTGAGCTAATGTTTTCCAATCATTCCCCGTACAAAATATTTCCCTCAAATCATAGTTAATGTTATTCTCCCACCTCATTCTTGGTCTACCAACTGGGCGTTTTCCCTCTGGTTTTCCTACAAGAAGCTTCCATGCACGTCTTTCATTCCCATTCGTGCCACATGTCCTGCCCATCGCAGTCTACGACAAGGATTACCTATATTATTTAATTTTTGTAGTGAGATTTTAAAAATGTTTAGCAGTGACTGTATTTGATATTCGCTAGCGAGGGAGTTAGCAATGACGTGTAGTCATACTTCCTATTGGCTGAGACCTACATCTGGTTAGTACAGGACTCGCATCTAAGCTCTCATTACAAATTTCATTCGTCAGGAATCATTGCTAGGGCTATATAATAGAAACAAATGGAGGAAAATTATAAAACGAAATTGAAGACAAATCATTGGGACTGGAAAAATGTGTCAACATTGTAAAAACCGGAAATTATATAAATATATTATCTAGGTGTATATTATCATCATCATCATCTTCACTTGAAGATTTAGACGATTAGCCTGTTCCGAATTCAGAATGAATCCTTCCTTCCCTTCGTAGGTCTTCCTATATCCCGCAATCCTTTTGGTTTAGAATGATATGCTATCTTGGCTCTTCCATTCTCTGAACATGCTGTTCCCAGTCGACTCAGTGTTGTTGAATTCTATATTTCTAATTATTTTCTTATTTCTTCATTTCTTATGTGGTCGAATTTTGTGCATCCTTTGGCCCTTCTTGGAAAGGTCATTTCTGCACTTTTTATTCTACTCGAACTCCTCTTATTTGTTACCCAGGACTCACTACCGTATAAAAGTAACGGCACCGCCATTGTTTTGTAGAACTTCAATCTGGTATCCTTCCTTGTTCTATGTTTTAGTGTTCTATGAATGGTGCCACACATCATTTGAAAATTTTATAATTTATTCTCTATATAATTTCTTACACCAGATGGTATCGGAAAAGGAACACCGATATCTTAAAAGAATTGAAGACTACACCAATTTTGGAATATATCAAACAGTCATCATCATCATCATCATCACTCCAAGGATTAGGCAATTGCCCGTTCCGACTTCATATTGCATCAGCCCAACGTCTTCTAGGTCTTCCAACATCACGCCTTCCTCTTGCTTGATAATTTCTGGCTAACAATGGATATCTCTCCTTGTTCATTCCATCCATTGATCAATCCATTTCTGTCTGTAATTCGTGACTTTATCCAATAAAGGCTGTACTTTCAATTCTTCTCTTATATCCTCATTTCTTATTCTATCAAGTCTTGTACATCCTTTTACTTGTCTTAGGAACCGCATCTCTGCCGTCTGTATTCTATCCTTCTGTCTTTTCACTGGAGCCCAAGTTTCACATCCATACAATATTGTGGGAACCGCCATAACATTATACATTTTTATCTTGGTTTCTTTTCTAATTTTATTTTTGAATGTTCTCTGTATTGTTCCACACACCGTCTGAAATTTATTTATTTTGGAGTCAATATCTCTTTCCACATTGTAGCCAACATCACAGCCCAAATATTTGAAACTAGACACCTGTTCTATACTTTGATTTTCTAAAATAATTTTGGTTCTCACTGGATCTCTTCCTCTAAAAGCCATATATCAAACAGTACCAACTAAATTGGAAACACCATCTTGAAAGAATGAGTTCAAATCGGATCCCCAAAGCTGTTTAATATTATATACCAAGAGGATGAAGATCTCTGGGCCGTCCTATGAAACGCTGGAGGGAACATTTTCTATAGGATCGTAACAGGCTTTGGCCTAATACTTGAAGGAAGAAGAAGAAGAAGATAATGTTTTGTTCCATATCCAGAAGACAATTCACAACCTAGATAATTAAAATTTAAAACTTGTGATAGAGGTTTATTTTCTATTATTATTTTTGACCTTATGGACGACTTTCCTAAAAAAAAAAAAGGTAATTATTTTTATCTTTTCTGCAGATATTTTATATTTACCAACTTATTTAACAACACGTTTTCAACATTTATCGGCTCATCACAATTTAGGAACAAGATCACAAGACTCTTCTTTACTTTTGATACCACAACACAGGACCTGTCTGTACTCTGAATCTTACACAATATCTATGACTAGAGCATGGAATTCACTTCCCAGTCATGTCAGGGACTGTCAATCGCTATCATTACAGTATTTAAATCCAAATTAACTGATATCTTAAGTTCGACACAATGAAAACATTAACTGCCTGACAACTATATAGATCATTCCATTAATAATCATGTAGGAAGCTACTTACTTACTTACTTACTTACTCAAAGGCACTATCGAACCCGAAGTTTCATGGCCGCGCGGACACAAGCTCTCCATACATCCCTATCCTGAGCTAATGCTTTCCAATCATTCCCTTATAATCTACTTCCCTCAAATCATAGTTAATGTTATTCTCCCACCTCATTCTTGGCCTACCAACTGGGCGTTTTCCCTCTGGCTTTCCTACAAGAAGCTTCCATGCACGTCTTTCATTCCCCATACGTGCAACATGTCCTGCCCATCGCAGTCTACGAGACTTAACTGTTCTTATTATATCTGGCTTCCTATAAAGACCATGTAGTTCATTGTTATGTAGTCTTCTCCATTCACCTGTCTCTTCATCTCTCTTTGGTCCAAACATTTTCCTAAGAACTTTATTCTCAAATACTCGTAATCTCCTTTCCTCCCTTAAAGTAAGAGTCCATGTTTCGCACCCATATAATATAACTGGTAGAATAATAGTTTTATATATTTTCAGCTCAACGTTTTTTGAAAGGAGTTGGGACATCAAAAGTCTCTGCAATGCATAATAGCATGCATTTCCAGAATTGAGCCTATGTTTAATTTCTTTGTGCATCTCATTCCTATTTGTGATTATTGTTCCTAGGTATTTGAATTCAGCCACTTCCTCAAAATTTCCCTCATATGTCATTAGCTGTCCATTTCCATTATATACTGAATTTCTACGTGTGACCATATATTTAGTTTTAGTGATATTTACTTCCAGTCCTAATTTCTTAGTGTTACTCAATAGTGTGTGCTACTTACTTTATTTTATATCATTTTAATTTCATTATATTCTATGTTTTTTTTAGTATTAGCTAGTATTAGATCACATCATCATTGTATTTTGTTTAGTCTGTATTTTAATATCTTAAAATTGTAATATATACGTAATTTTTGTATAATTTTACTATTCGCTGGTTGAGTGGAAGAGAAGGCCCTATGGCCTTAACTCTGCCAGCTAAAATAAATTATTATTATTATTATTTTAAAATCGTACTCTTTACTTATTTCATTTAAACAGTGTAGAGAGAATTATAAATCGTTTTCTGTATTTTGCATTATAATAACACATTATAATAGGTGTATATTCATGCTGTAATAGAGAAAAATACATAAATAATAAATTTACAAGTATTTCAATATTTATGTGACATCCTTAAAAGAACACTGGAAACGAAAGTAAGAGAAGAAACATATTTAAATTTTTATGAAGTATTGGCTGTGCCTGCAATATTGTGTGGCTCAGAAATATGGACTCTGAATAAACAGACAAAAGAATAGAAGCTGCTGAAATGAAATATTTACGATTTGTGGCAGGATATACTTTAATGGATAAAAAAAGAAGCGAAGAATTCGTAAAGAACTATAAATATTCAGTTTGACAGATAAAATATGAGTATAGGACAAAATGGTATGGACATGTCTGCAGAATGGGTACCAACATATTGCCGTGGAAAAGTATGAAATGTCAAACGAGAAGAGGAAAAAGAGATCGGGGACGCCCACAGTATCTACGATATTTGGAGCTGGAACGAACCAATAAGTTTTAATGCTTGTAGGAAGAAGAAGAAGAAGAAGAAGAAAACGTTTATTTGTCTAGTGTTTTTTTTTTCTCGCCTCTAGTCCCGATGATAGCGGATTCTAACCCGGCAGCGGTCGATGGATTTTCAGAATGGAAAAATCTAAAGAACAAGTCCTTCTGGAGGGACTTTAAGCAGTGTTTCTCAAGTCTGAAGATTTTCAGGCTCGTAAAACAACCGCAAGCCTGAATAAAAAGTCTTCTGTGCAAAATTTAATCGACCTTCATCCATCCAAATAATATCTTAGTTGCCTTCTAGATGTCTCATCGAGGCGATGTACTAACCACATATGAATCGTGGTAGGTAAATAAGAGTAACTAGATTAGCTTGGTAAATAAACTCCCGCTAGGGAGCGTACGGTTCCCCACGCGGGACTTATTGGGTATATGTAACATTATATAATTAAATATCTATTAGTTAACTTTGAACAGTTAAGACTGCGATGAGCAGGACATGTGGCACGAATGTGCAATGGAAGACGTGCATGGAAGATTCTTGTACGAAATCCAGAGGGAAAACGCCCAATTGGTAGACCAAGAATGAGGTGGGAGAATAATATTAACTATGATTTGAAGGAAGTAGATTATACAGGGAATGATTGGAAAACATTAGCTCAGGATAGGATGTATAGAGAGCTTATGTCCGTGCGGCCATGAACCTACGGGTTCGATAGTGCCAGTGACTAAGTAGGTAAGTAAGATTATACAAAGGATGATTGGAAAACATTAGCTCAAGATAGGGATATATGGACATCTTATGTTCCGCGCGGCCATGAACCTGCGTGTTCGATAGTGCCAGTTAGTTAGTTATTACTTACCTTTGAGTAGGGTTTTAATATTAGATCTATAAACCACCTTATACAAGACGATGGCAGTTCCTATTATTACTTATGGATCCGAAACATGGACAGAGACAACACAACAATCTGCCAGAATACAAGCTGCTGAAATTAAGTTCCTCAGACAATAGCAGGTTATCGACGAAAATGCAAGAAACACATACAGAAATAAGACAGGAACTAAAAGTAGAGGAATTTAACTTACTTACTTACTCACTGGCACTATCGAACCCGTAGGTTCATGGCCGCAAGGACATAAGCTCTCCATACATCCCTATCCTGAGATAATGCTTTCCAATCATTCCCTGTATAACCTACTTCCCTCAAATCATAGTTAATGTAATTCTCCCACCTCATTCTTGGTCTACCAACTGGGCGTTTTCCTTCTGGCTTTCCTACAAGAAGCTTCCATGCAAGTCTTTCATTCCCCATACGTGCAACATGTCCTGCCCATCGCAGTCTACGAGACTTAACTGTTCTTACTATATCTGCCTTCCTATAAAGACCATGTAGTTCATTGTTAGTAGTCTTCTCCATTCACCTGTCTGTTCATCTCTCTTTGGTCCGAAAATTTTCCTAATCCTACTTTATTCTCAAATACTCGTAATCTCCTTTCCTCTCTTAAAGTAAGAGTCCATGTTTTCGCACCCATATAATATAACTGGTAGAATAATAGTTTTTATATATTTTCACTTTAACGTTTTTTGAAAGGAGTTGGGACATCAAGAGTCTCTGCAATGAATAATAGCATGCATTTCCAGAATTGAGCCTATGTTTAATTTCTTTGTGCATCTCATTCCTATTTGTGATCATTGTTCCTAGGTATTTGAATTCAGCCACTTCCTCAAAATTTCCCTCATTTGTCATTAGCTGTCCATTTCCATTATATAATGAATTTCTACGTGTGACCATATATTTAGTTTTATTGATATTTACTTCCAGTCCTAAAGAGGAATTTAACACAATAATAATGAAATACTGGACAAACTGGAAAGAAAGTTTAGCAAGGATTAATGAGAATAGAATACAAAAGGCAGCATACAACTATTCACCACAAAAAAGAAAAAGCCTGGGAAGACCAAAATAAAGATGGAAACAGTAGCAATTTGGAGCCGGAACAGGAACAGAAAAGCATAAACCGTGACGAAGAAGAAGAAGAATAAACCTACAACACGAATTAGTAGTAGTAATGGGATTTACTGACTTTTTTCCAAAGAAAGGAAATACGTTTTCATTTACATTGCGCCCGTCCTGTTTGACTCTAATACGAATTCAATATGGCCGCGATCAATTCACCGAAACAAGTGTCTAGCACATAGCATAGTCATAACGCTCCAGGCGCAAATCCCTCCATTTTCTTTTATCCATCGATTCTTGTTGTTTGAAATTGCAAGATATAATGTAAACTTTTCTCTCTATGTTTCTGTGTTACTTCAATCACTCCCTTTGTAGGTATGGAATTTTAACACGCCCTATGCCTCTCAGATCTTATACTAAAACTTCCATAGCTATTTGTCCTCAAAGAGAGCTGCAGGGTCTTCCATGGTGAGTGGAGTTGTTGGATGTGATGTCCCACGTTGTAGATATATGATTGTAATA
The DNA here is from genome assembly GCA_030220185.1 of Diploptera punctata. NCBI lineage: Eukaryota > Metazoa > Arthropoda > Insecta > Blattodea > Blaberidae > Diploptera > Diploptera punctata. The sequence goes on along the minus strand of JASPKZ010000190.1, from coordinate 17,298 downwards.
ACTTAGGAGGTGGTCCGATGTTTCAGATGCTTGTCAGTTTCTACAAGCGGAGACTCCTCCCCCTCTAACTGCCCATCGGCGCTCTATAGCCAAAGGTGTTGCTGGCCGGATAATCGGCCGCGGTGGAGTAGTGGTTATGCTCCTTGCCTCTGGTCCCGAGGGTGCGGGTTCAAACCCAGCCGGGGTCGATGGATTTTTTAGGACGGAAAAATCCAACGAGCAAGTCCTCCGGGAGGGACTTTAAACCATGGGTCCCGAGTCTGAAGATTTTCAGGCTCGTAAAAAATCCTTAAGCCTGAATGAAAAGGTCTCTAAGCAAAATTGACCGAATTTTACCGTCCTAGTACTACCTTGTTTTTTCCTACATGTCAGTATGAGGCGGAACGCTGACCACGGACCACTCAAAATGACATATATACGAAAACGTGTAACTAAATTAGTATGGTTCAAATTCTTCCCTGTAGGGGAGAGCGCCTAAATCTCTGTAAAGGGAAAACATAGGCTTACAAAAAAAATTAGATCACTGTTATTTATCTACTGGGAATGATTGGAAAGCATTAGCTCAGGATAGGGATGTATGGAGAGCTTATGTCCGCGCGGCCATGAACCTGCGGGTTCGATAGTGCCAGTGAGTAAGTAAGTAAGTAAGTTATTTTCCACGGCACTGATGACTACCTTCAGGGGAATGAGGGAAATTTTCTTACATAAACAAATAACACTTTTGTTATCATTTAAACTAAATGTTATGTTATTAAAGTTTTCACTTCTGTTTAGATGAATCTTGTGAATGAACAATAATTTAAAAGATTCCGGCTCAAATTAACAAATTTCACTTTAAGAAGATTATCACTTCATATATATAATAGATGACTATTTTCAACGGTCAATTTTTACTCAGTAACATTTTATTTTCACTTTATGGATTATTTATACTCCAGATGAATTAAATTTATGCTACAATATTATTTTCCATAACTTTGACACCATTTTGTCAACTAATATCAAGAAATGAACAATAATTCTTTTATTTCTTGATGAGCCGTTGTTTAACATGTCTAACTTCTTTCAAGTATTGTAGCCATCTTTTTGTTCTGGGAAAAATCCCATTTCATATGTTATAATGTGTAAGTTCTGATTGGTCCAACTGAAAAGGAAGGAGTACTACTGGATGACTCCCATCCAATTCGTCCAATCCCATCTATTTGTATATAAAAATTTGTCAATTCAAATATTCAAATTATTTTTACATATTAAATCAGTTTGAAACACATCTAACTGTATTAACAGTTTATATTGACCAGTTTGATTTTTTTATAATTATAAAAAAATTGAATTCTCTAAATCAAACTTATTTCCATTCTTACTAGAAATAAATATAATTATATTTAAATATTAAATAAACAAATTATTATTATTATTATTATTATTATTATTATTATTATTATATGGGGATAAATATCCGGTTTTAATGCCCAGGCCACCTCGTATACTTTGTATACTTGTAAAGGACCCGTGACAATACAATATTTTCATATTGTTGTTTCTAAAATCCTGGCCAGAATCATTAGAAAATCAAAAAAAGTGTCTTTGTATATATGTAACGGAATCTTTGAACATGATTTTCACCCATTTAGCAACATTGGATCGACTTGAAACTTTGTATACTCGTAAAGGACCCGTGACAATACAATAATTTCATATTTATTTATTTTATCATACATTTCTTTAATTACTGCTATCAAGTGTAGGAAAGAGGAAACACTATTATAAATAGCTATTTTATTGTACACTTTATAGCAGTTTATATGGAAATATTCCGAGTTTAGTAGAACAGTGTTTATTGTGAGCTCGGTGGTGCTATGAAAGGTTAATATTAACAGTTATGGTAGGAATTCAGCTCTGTTTTGATTTGAATGACACGGAAGTATGCGAACAAACTGTTATGAATGCGGAATAATAGGTAATTACAGTTAAATGCACACTGGTATTCAGTAATAGCTTGAATGCAGTTGAAGTGCGTGCACAAGTACTTCACATGTGGAGTTGTTTACATCATTTTACAAGTTAAGTGCACTTATATTGCAAGTTTACAACCAACTCTCACTAATTCAATGCTTTTACTAAATTGTTTTCTATTATGAGACCGTTATTACATTTTCTAAAACATCCGTTGATAACGGTTTGTGCAGATTTTCAGGCGTAAGTGGACAAATTATTTCATTTGTTTGGAAACGCGTTAAACGAAAGTTATAATTAACGATGAAATGTTTTAAACAATAAATAGAACTGTAAAACAGAGGAGAGCTAGTAAACTGTTGCATATAGGATACAATTAGATGAGAGACAAAATAAGCCAATCTTGCCTTATCAATTTTTAAATAATCGTTAAGTACTTATTAAAATAAATATGAAATTATTGTATTGTCACGGGTCCTTTACAAGTACACAAAGTTTCGAGTCGATCCAATATTTCTAAGTGGGTGAAAATCGTGTTAAAAATTCGGTTACATAGATCCAAAAACACTTTGTTTGATTTTCTGATGATTCTGGCCATGATTTTAGAAACAAAATATGAAATTATTATATTGTCAGGGGTCTTTTACAAGTATGCAAAGTTTCAAGTCGATCCAAAGATTTAAAGTGGGTGAAAATCGCGTTAAAAGATTCAGTTCATAGATAGATACAGGTCAAGCTAATATAAAACGTGTAAAAAGTGAATGCATTATTCTGCCAAGGCTTCGAAAATGAATTGAATGTCCGTACTATTAAAATCTTGCCTTAACTGAACGAAGAGGGTAGTGGAATGGGATGTTATGTTCATAAAATGTTTCTAATATTTGTGTTCAACTAAATATTTGGTCCGTAGTGGATCTTCATTTACGAAAGCCACATTAGTAGTAATCTAGGATTTATTCAGTATATAGTTTTATATTCTTTATTATAGTCCGTCGCTGTGTTGTTCCTTTCAATCCGGCGACCCGGGTTCGATTCCCGGCGGGGTAAGGGATTTTAAATCTCCACGTTGGGACTGGATGTGTGTCGTCCATGTGTTTATATGTGTGAATGAGGAAAAAAAGTTAAAAAAGTAAAACAACAAAGAAAGTAGGTGAACGAGAGGAAAAAGAAAAACAATTCTAATGTGTCATTATCCCTAATTCAATTATGTCCGTCGCCGTGGCGTAGTCGGTAGAGTCTCTACCTTCCACTCCGGCGACCGGAGTTCGATTCCCGGCGGGATAGGGGATTTTAAATTTCCACCTTGGGTCTGGGCGTATGTGCTGTCTTGTGTTTGTATGTGTGAAAAAGATAAAAAGGTTAACAAAGGTAAAACGTAAAGGAATAACAGTGTAAACGAAAGAAAAACAAGAAAGAAAGAAATTAAAAAAAATAGAATATTGGTAAACATCAGAAGTAGAATCAGTAGAAGAAAACCTATATATATATATATATATATAAAACTCGGTTTAAACCATGGAAAAAATAGTGAATAATTCTATAAATTATGATGCAATAAAGCCCAAAGGACATCGTCGACCAGGAAGACCTCTAAAAAGACTGCTACTGGAGCCGACACGGTTGATGGTGATGATCTTATATGTCACATTTAACAAAGATATGCCCCTATAATTGCCACATTCCCATTCATTCCCTTTTTTGTAGATATAGCAGTTAAGTGTATTCTTAAAAATGAGGATCAATAGATTAGACACCTAGAAAGAATGAGCTACAGTCATATTCCTAGAATCATTCTTTATTATAAACCTGAAGAAAGGAGAGATTTGGGAATACAATGAAAACGTTGGTTGGAGATTATGTGAAGTTGGAACAGGCTTAAGAACCTAATTCGTGATCGAAGAAAATAATAATAATAATAGTATTATTATTATTATTATTATTATTATTATTATTATTATTATTATTATTATTATTATTATTATTATATTAAAAACTTAGTACACAACTTCTATATTTTCTCAGGGTCTATTCAAAGAAGAGGAAGAAACATTTACTGATTAGTGATTATTGACGAAAGTGTGTGTGTGTGTGTGTTGTGTGTGTGTGTGTGTGTGTGTGTGAATAATAGCGTAACCCATTGTTGAGCCATAGCCTCTCCTTTAGGAGTTAATAGACCAAGTTCATTTTAGTTACATTATTTTCCCAACGATGTCATGAGTGGTATACGGTCAACACGCCGACACAATGAGACATCTAGCAGGCGACTAAAGTATTACTAGAATGTATTCACGTAGACTTTCACGGCCGGAGTTGCTATGATGATCTTGAAGAAGATTTTTGGGCTGTAGGCCGTGGTCGTGAGGCTTGTAGTTCCCCGACGTTTCGCCAGAGACTGCGTCTGGCATCCTCAAGGATTGTCTTGAGGATGCCAGACGCAGCAAGCCTCACGACCACGGCCTACAGCCCAAAAATCTTCTTCAAGATCATCATAGCAACTCCGGCCGTGAGAGTCTACGTGAATACATTCTAGTAATACTTTAGTCGCCTGCTAATGTTTGAGGTCGGTAAATTTTTGCTTAGAGGCCTCTTTGTTCAGGCTTAGGATCTTTTATGAGCCTGAAAATCTTCGACTCGGGACCCACGGCTTAAATTCCCTCCCAGTGGACTTGCTCCTTGGATTTTTCCATCCTAAAAAGATCCATCGACCGCGGCCGGGTTTCAACCTGAGATACAATGTGTCATATAGAAAAATAATTAATTTAATAACACAGTATGTGTGGCACCATAAAACGAAGTCTCAAAGGAACTAGAAAGGAGACACTTTTAAAATCTTGTAAAACAATGGCGGTTCCAACACTACTATATGTATCGGAACACTGGGTCTTTATCAAAAATCAGGAACGAAGAATAGAAACGCCAGAAACGAGATTTCTGAGGAGTGTGCCTGGCTATACAATAACAGATCGAAAACGGAATGAAAATATACGAAGTGAACTAAATATATTCAAACTATTAGATAGAATAGATGGTAAGATAGGAATCTCTGGAAAGCATGAATTAAGGGTGAACTGCAGTAAAGTGGAAAGCCTGTATTAAGTAATTAACTAATGCCCTGATAGTTGCACTACCGCTGCTTTCTCCTGAAAAAGTACCACACTGCAACACTAAACCTACGCTCAAGCAGTGACAAGAAAGCAATAATAAACAGTATTATATTAATGTATTTATTGGAAAAAGCCATTACTGGAATAAGTCCAGGTGACCATAAAAACGTCCCACTCAGCACACATTTCAGTCTCGCCTTAAATTCGACTTTCAAATTTCAATCACGCACACAAAATAGATAAAATTGTACATTAGAGAGACGAATGGATGGACCACGTCAATAGAATGGACAACAGTATAATTCCGAAACAGACTAAAAGTGTATAAAACACTGGCTCTTCCAACTCTTTTGTATCGTAGCGAAGTATGGACGTTGAAACAGAAGGATATACAGAGACTTAGATCTGCTGAAATGAGATACCTTCGGAGGATCTCAGGATACACACTACTGGATCACAAAAAAAAAAAGACATCTTAGAAGAATTACACATGGAATCTTTAGAAAACAAAATTTCTGATTATAAGTCAAGATGGATGCAACATGTTCATCGAATGGAAGATCACAGAATACCCAAACAAATGTTAAGATGTCAACCAGCAGGAAGAAGAAGACCAGGACGTCCACTCAAAAGACTTCTGGATGGTGTTTCTCTTGAGGCCGAAACAGGTCAACAAATGGCCTAAATTCGTGAATGTACTATGTAAATGATGATGATTTTTCATTACAAACCACTAGGACGGGGAAAAGTAGGAAGACCCAGTAAAAATATATTAAATATAAAATTAGTACCTGCCAAGTCAGTCGTCCTCAACTAAATTATTAAACCTCATCAAGTAGTTCCAATATGGAGGCCTTTCAAAAACAATATTTCATCTTCTGCACTTTAACTGTTACTAGTTCTTCTTCTTATTCTTCTTCTTCACTTCCTGTTTAGGCAAGAGTTGCCTGTTCCGTCTTCACTAATAGATCTAAGACCATCTCTTCCGAGGACGTCCGACATCTCTTCTTCCTCTTGGAAAATAATGCAAGATTTTATTTGGTAATCTACTTTCTTCCATTCTTTCTACATGTTCTTTCCACTGTATCTTGTTATTAAATATCTTTTCTTTTATGGAATAGATCTGCAGTTCTTCACGGATATCCTCGTTTCTTATCCGGTCCATTCTAGTGCAGCCTTTTACTCTTCTTAAAAATTAATGGATTTAACTTTCTTGTTTGTAGTGGTAATCCAATGCAATATGTAGCGATTATAATTTTAAAATTCCAATAAGTAAAACAAAAGTAATGACATTTTGCGGAAGAAATACTCTGCGTGCAAAAATAGTAATTAGAGACGAAATTATTGAACAAGTATCCCACTTTAAATATTTAGGATGTGACATCAGCTATGGGTATGATAAAGATATTGAACTGTTACTAGTTACCAGTTAAAATGCAGAAGATGAAACATTGTTTTTGAAAGGCCTCCATATTGGAATTACTTGATGATGTTTAATAATTTAATTGAGGACGACTGACTTACCAGGTACCAATTTTATATTTAATATCTTATTACATAACCTCAAACCGTGCTTTTAATATGCATTTTAAAAGTGTTGACCCAATAAAAGATGGACAGACCAATTCCAGCATGAGATCGGAACAGACATTAAGGTCTAATCCTTGATGCTGCTGCTGATGATGATTGTGTATTGTCCCCTGGAAATGTAAAACAAATCCCATTGTGAAGATAATGAAAAAACATGCGCTTTAGGACCAGAATTTAATCTTTAGCGATATAAGGCAGCAAGAATCTCCTTAAAAGCTTTCTTAATATGACAAAGCTTAGAAAAATTAATGATATTACACAAGTAAAGGGACTTTGTGTGAGAGAATCAGATGTCCTGCTCTGACGATGTTAAACCTCAGAACATACGAGCTTCTTACAAGCTTGTTTATCTACTGATTCTGTGTTGCTTTTTACAACTTTTCTCCCGAAAACAAGCTGAAGGGGGAGATGGTTACATTTTAAGCGCCATTAAACATGAAGTTGCTGTGCGCGTTGCTAAGGAACTGTACAACAGGGAATATGTGCTGCAGTACACAACAATACTATCAGTGGCGTGTCATTAAATACAGAGTAGTCAAGCAATATATTTAATAGTAATTCATCTGTTTTTTTAAGTACTTTTTTTTAAGCCTATGTTTCCATTAACAGTCCACCGCTCTACCAGAGGATATAATATTAATTTCTTAC
>JASPKZ010000190.1:0-5000 GCA_030220185.1 Diploptera punctata | reverse complement strand
CTTGGTACCCGCGCCGTAGCCGAGCGGTTAAGGTAAGAAGCCTTGGCGCAGAGCTACGGGGCTTGCGCTGGTTCGAGTCTCCATGGGGAAGAAATTTTCTCATGGTATTTCCGCCAGTATGGGACCGGTGCCCACCCAGCATCGTGAGGCAATTGGGTAGCTACAATAAGTAGCGGCTCCAGGTTGAGGAACCAGCTATAACGGCTGGGGGACTCGACATGCTAACCACATGTCACCCCTACACTGGCTGTTCATCATCTACCTCTGTGATTGACACATGTGGATGTGAAGGGCCAGCAGCCGGCTGGTAAAAGGGCAACCGCTGAAAAGTGGAAAGACCCTCAATCGGAATCGGTACCTACTTCTTAAATTCCCTTCCGGAGGACTTCCTTCTTGGATTGTTCCATCCTAAAAATATCCATCGACCCCGGCCGTCTCCATATAATAGTCCGTGAAAACTCTTAAGGTTATGTACGCGATATGATCTTAGATTCTTAGAGTAAATATACTATAATGAAGAATAAAATATAAAAACATTTAAATCAAAGAGTTCTTTAATACAGGGTGATTCATAATTCCTATTATAAACTTCTAGGGGTTGTAGAGGGGACTTAGTAGATAAAGTTTTGATAAGGAACCCATGTCCGGAAACGTACCATTTCGATATGAAATAAGTCTGAAGATCGTGTATCTTATGTTTCAGAATAAGTATTACAGACTTCTAGGGATGTTTTATCACCTCACTGTGATGGTTGTCAGTTTATATAAAAGCGGTTGCCGCGCGACAGTGATTAAATGCAGAATTATTATAGTGGCGGTTGTCGGCATCTTTGTACTTAATTATATAACAGCTGCGGGGAAACAAACCGAGCCGCTGGACAACCATCATAGTGAGGCAGTAATACTACACCTATGGAGTCGAACGAAGATCTTCTTGCACGAATTCTGCCGACAGTAGAAATTATTGAGCACACACTATGTCTTGTGGGGCGTGTGTTTGAACACATGTCTCGCAGGTACACTTTGTGCAATGAAACAACATGGTCGCTACGTGGAAGCACACTTGTAGCACAACCCCTAGAAGTCTGTAATACTTATTCTGAAACACAAGACTCACGCTATCAGCCCATTGTTTCAATCATCAAACTTATTTTACATCGAAATGGTACGTTTCCGAACATGGGTTCCTTATCATCATCATCATCAACAACAAGGATTAATCCCAATGGCCTGTTCCGATCTCTTTATAGGTCGAATTGGGCCTTCCATCTCTTCAATCGTCTTCCCAAAATTCTTCTCCCTTTTGGTTTATAATTATACATTCTTCTTGGTATGCGCTGTTCATTCATTCGTAATACGTGCTGAAGATAAGCATTTTGATAGTATTTTATTCTTTCACAAAGATTAAATGTATTAAGTTCTGTTCTTATATCTTCGTCTTTCTTTTTTCGGCCCTTTGGTATCCTACTATTGCTCTCAACATCTTCATTTCTGCAGCCTCTATTTTTTACTTTCTTAATGTCCAGGTTTCACATCCATAGATAGGAGATGGAACTGCCAATACTTTGTAAAACTTCAAAATAGTTTATTTTCTAGTCTTATTCAATAAAGTGCGTTTAATTAGATAGTTGAATCGTTGAATTTTAGCGTGTTTATCTAAATTTCTGCCATTGCCTAAATGACAACCCAAATAATTAAAATTCTGAATTTGGTCTATAATTACATCGTTTATCATTATTTCTGTTCTTATTGCACATTTTCCTGTCAGACATAATATTTTTGTTTTAGATGTTCATGATCATCACAGTACATTCACGAATTTAGGCCATTTGTTGACCTGTTTCGGCCTCAAGAGAAACACCATCCAAAAAGTCTTTTGAGTGGGCGTCCTGGTCTTCTTCTTCCTGCAGGTTATATCTTAACATTTGTTTGGGTATTCTGTGATCTTCCATTCGATGAACATGTTGCATCCATCTTGACTTATAAGTCAATTTTGTTTTCTAAAGGTTCCATGTGTAATTCTTCTAAGATGTCTTCATTTTTTTGTGATCTAGTAGTGTGTATCCTGCAGTCCTCCGAAGGTTTTAGATGTCCCTTATCAAAACTTTATCTACTAAGTCTCCTTTACAACCCCTTGAAGTTTTTAATAGGAATTATAAACCTCTGTATAACTGTGTTGTACGAGTTAAGTAATGGAAATATAAATTTGAAAGAATTTTGAATTCAATTAGTACTTGATTAAGTTCAATCGTTGAGTTCATAATCATAAAAGTTTTTTGTATTTATATTCGGGGACATTCTATTAATTCTCCTTAATTTATTTTCCGTTATTTGAGCAGCATGAAATTATGATAATGTTGTTTTTAAGCAGAATGAACATTCTTTACGAGGATTAGAAATTCAAACGTTTTCTTCCTTATAATATTCTTGAAAGGAATTTAATATAATTTACAGAAAATAGTTTTACTCATATTTCTTTTATGTATAAAAGGAAATCCTATCATGCGGTGATTAACATTCGCGAAATGAGGTGTAGACATTTTACTTAAATTCATTGCATCTTTTTTTTTGTCTTGGTTTTCCATTGATGTAGATTTCTTTCCTTTTGAAACGTGATGAAAGTGAAATCTGAAAGAACTTGAGATGGCAGTACTGCTGTGGCGACCATCAAATGAACATCATCTGTTAGTTTGTCATAGTAATCAAAGAGACGATCTAGTTGCACCAAAAACTTTAGTTGTAAATCTTCACCCTCGGCAGATATTTGATGAATACACATGCAGTAGGTAATCCTTTATATTCAAATGGTAGATCCATACATCCATCCCCAAATTTCCATTCTTCCGTATATATTGTCGGATGTTGGCCAGATCCATACAGATTATCATATTAATATTCAAAATCACTTTATTTATTTCTACTAATTACACTGGCCGACCAGGTTTTCTTCACAAGAAATCTTATTAGTGAATCTGTGAGGGGAACTGCACTTAAACTAGTGTGAATATTTTTCAAAGTCCTATAGAACAACAGCGCGCATGCGCCAGAGTTTATAGAGCCAGCGATAACCCGCAATCGAATCACATATCTATTATGACCCTCGATTACAATCCGTCGCTATGAAATTTAAATGACCAATATTTGCAATAAATCACCAAATCTATATTAAAAAAAATATTATAATATTAAAATTACCAAACGTTTATTACACTTTCATCACTTCCTAACACTGATTCAACCAGCGATAACCCAAATCAGCGATAGAAAAATCATAGACTAAGTAGTATACTCGTTGCAGAAAATAGCAGTTAGCATCACAGCGTCATAATATTGTGATTTGCATATTTAAATAAATACTTCAAAATTGTCTAATAATGTTATAAAAATTGTTTGAAAAAGTTTAAAATATTAAATATGTTAGTAAATACAGAAGAAGAGGTATAGTTTACAACAATATAACTGAAAAATCAAGCGCTAGTAGAAGTGCAGTTGAGTCTCTTAGTGCATTTTTTATGCTGAAATTAGAAATGTAGTCAAAATTTTTCCATCAGGCACAGTTTTGTGTGACAGCTAGTTTTTAAAATCTTATTTTACATTCTCTTTGACCTTTCATAGGAACCTTTACTCTATATTTAGCGATTTTATTCAAGTTGTATTCAAGGAAATTATATATAATGTCATACTGAAGCATCAAAAGACAAGACTGCTCAGGTTCATTCATGTTTTTACGTGCTCAGACCTATTAATCAGCCATTGTGATGTGTCATTCTCATTACGTTAAAAATAATGGCCTAAACGTGAATATCTTATCCCTGGCCAGAAAAACGTGTCACATGTCCCTTTAGTGAATCCTGAAAAAATATATTTACCTCCATAAGTAAGAAATTATTTTTGTACTGCTGCAAATATAACACTGGTCAACATGATTTTTGTCTTATTAGTACCATTAGTTGTACTGTTTTACCGTATTGCAGTTTTTTATCGTGTTTTCAAATATGTATTCGGAATTTCTCCATCACCCACAGTTTTTTTTATTTCAGTTTCAATTAATGGATTTAAATAATTATTTTTTAATAAACGTTTTTTCGTCCATTTGTCCATTGTAAAATAAAACCAAATGAGCTAACTCAGGAGATTTCAGCTATGGAAAAGAGATATCAAGGCAAATGGAATCCTAATATGCTGACCGATTATTGTTGGACCATCAAGAGAGATGCTCCACAGACGAAATATAGCAGAAAATCGTCATTTCTTACTTTCTAGGTGAGTCCGAATGTTCGAATATTGTGTAGTTACGAATGTAGAAAATATTAAAGTGTTTGGAATTATAAATTCCTGTCTCTCGGAAACCTTGCGTGATGGAGAAAAACCGATATCATATTTGAATTCAGGAGAAAAATACTATCAGAATCACATTTTTTCTTTCTGAGACAAAAAAAAAGTTTCTTTTTTGTTGCTCAGTGTTATTAAATAAAATGTAAACGCCATGAGTCGTATCAGAGACTCTATGTTTTGCAACAAATGGATATGAAACCAGATCTTCATAAATGGTAATCTAAATTTTGCATCATGCAGTTAAGCACCAAATGTTTCCGCTCTTATATTATTGATGCATAACTGTTAAAGAAGGAAAATAACTTATCCAGTATTTTTAGTTTGGCGCTACAATAAATAGTGAACTAACTAACTCACTGGCACTATCGAAGCCGTAGGTTCTTGGCATCGCGGACATAAGCTCTCCATACACGCTCCTATCCTGAGCTGATGTTTTCCAATCATTCCCTGTATAATCTACTTCCCTCAAATCATAATTAATGTTATTCTCCCATCTCATTCTTGGTCTACCAACTGGGCGTTTTCTCTCTGGTTTTCCTACAAGAAGCTTCCATGCATGTCTTCTATTCCTCATTCGTGCCACATGTCCTTGCCCATCGCAGTGTACGAGACTTAACTATTCTTATTGTTTCTGGCTTCCTTGTAGTTCACTGATATGCAGTCTT
>JASPKZ010000189.1:12500-102244 GCA_030220185.1 Diploptera punctata | reverse complement strand
AAATAGCTTATAATTATTTAATAAGAGTCAAAAAGTCAGATATAACATACAAATAATAAAATATAGTTTTCTTGACATTGAAAAATAAGTTAACAAAGAAATAGTAACCTTATTGGTCATCTAAACAAAAATCTGTAACAATAAAGATAATAAACATACATACACTCTTCCACTCATACCAGTCCCGCCAAGGGCTAGGGTGCACGGTCCTTGTGGCCTAAGGGACCGATTAATCAAACAAGCTCCCTCGAGCTATATCGACTTGACTCGTCGAAACTTAAACAGATGATGACCCTGATGTTCATGAGCACAGCTTATTTGAGGACTTGCTTGCAGAGGGGAGGATGCGCAAAAGCATACGGCGCATAAAGAAAGGGGGTACGTAGGAGAGAATTTGGCACTGTTCACTAAGATCACTGAAGAAATGAAGACACGATGACGTAATGGTTGCGCAGTATTACGTAATCTTACGTACCGAAAACGTCATTTCGGTACATGTTTACTATCTGCCTTTGTTAATGTCCAGGTTTCACATCCATAGATAAGAGATGTAACTGCCAATACTTTGTAAAATTTTAAAATAGTATATTTTCTAGTTTTATTCAATAAAGTACGTTTAATTGTGCCACATAGATAATTGAATCATTGTAGTTTAGTGTGTTTATCTAAATTTCTGTCATTACCTAAATGACATCCCAAATAATTAAAATTCTGAACTTGGTCTATAATTACATTGTTTATCACTATTTTTGTACTTATTGCACAATTTCCTTTCAGAGCTAATATGTTTGTTTTAGATGTTGATATTCTTAAATCGTATTTTAGAGAGATACACAATTATACTAAAAAAAAAGTAACTTCATCCCACTACAGGACTCAAGAGGTCATTGGGGTAGTAGGAGGTTAATGATCCCATGTTTTTGGACAATCAACATGAGATATAAGCGGGGTTGTCAGTCCTGCTTGACGGCCGCCTTTACCCCCAGAACAAGCATCTAGTTGTTATATTAGAGGCTAAGTCAACTCCAGGACCAGTACAAAATTAAATAGTAGAGGAGATAGAAATTCAAATACATAGCCATGGAAAATGTTCCATTCCATTAGCTTAGATTAGCCTCTCATATTGTAGGTTCTTTTTACATGCCACACGCCACCTGGGGTTTTCAGTGCACACATAATTTTTTGACCACAGAAGGACATGGAAGGCCTCCCAGAATGAGTGATCAGCTCAATTTCAGGACGTTCTCCGAGACCACCATAACACACCATTCACACATACATTCATACTAAACATGGCGAATATGATAATGGTGATTCTGATTGCAAGGTCATTGAAAATATAATAAATTAAAATAAAACAAAATAAGAATTCACTTGGAGAGAGTCATTAAAAAATGTATTTAAAGTACTGGTAATATTCTGTTTCAAATACGCAGTACTGCAATTTTTTAAGTATGATTTGATGGTGTAGATCAGCGGTTCCCAACCTTTTTTCACTCGGGAACCCCTTCCACAACGAGTTGTGTTGAGTGATCCACTGACTTTTTAATATACATTCAATAGACGTGCATAAAATTTAATTCCAAGCATAAGGCTTAATAACCTTAAATTAACTTAACCCTTAATGGTTGAAACCTAAAGTTACTCTAGTTACGGCTTAAAAGTTACACAATATGTAGGCCTAGTTGTAGCGAAATCAAATGCATTCCTAACGTTGTTACATATCTGTAAATCAGTCATTCGCGGTAAATATTAATTTATTGTGGAAATAGTATTATACATTCCCGATATTACAGATATGCAACATCGTATATTATAGGGTTAATTTAATTTTATAATAATTATATTATTATTATTATTATTATTATTATTATTATTATTATTATTATTATTATCATTATTATTACAATGCTGCTGATGTAAAAAGAACAATAATAGACCTGACATCGAAACCCGCCATTTCGGAAAAGTTTTGGCGAACCCCTTGAAATATTTGGCGAACCCTCTCAGGGTTCGCGAACCACAGGTTTGGAAACAATGGGTAGATTTATAAGTGTACTCGCATAAACTGAGTAATCTATCTATATAATTCATTTATTTTATTTACACTCACTCCTCTGCTATGGTCTAGTAGTAAAGTCGTTGCCTGAGACGCAGGGGCCCGAGTTCTATCCGCGATCGGGACAAGGATCAGGTTACTTGTGGGGTCTTCTCTCGCCTGTAAGACATATGTCAGAAAACTTTAAAGCCTATCAAATTCGCCATGTTTAGTATGAATGTATGAGTGAATGTCTCGAATCGCCATGTTGTCTCGGAGGTGATCTTAGAATTGAGTTCATCACTCGTCCAGGGAGATTCTCCATATCCTTGTGAAGTCAAAAAAAAATTGTGTATGAGAACCAGAGTTTTAAATCCTCTCCCAACAGGTCGTGTTAGCCCTGGGTGGCGTGGGATAGGTAAAAATATCTTTAAGAAAGGAAAGAAAGAATACTATTTTTTATTCTTCTGTCTGAAACATGATTTTGAGATCTGTGAGCAATTATATATAAGTGAAACCCCGTGAGATATATTACAACATGAATATTTATTTTACATTAAAAGTAGTGAAACCGGTTAAGAAACCTGAAACTAGGTTCAGGTACAGAGTGAGCTAACCACGTGTCTCATTATACTGTTGTGTTATATATACTGGCTAGTGACAGCAGTCACTTCAACCTGCCTTGATTATGCCATTGAAGTAAGTTTTTTTTTTAGATTTATCTATTTGTACTATATCTAGTGTGCTATTACTTATTATGTTATTATTATTATCATCAGCATTATCATTATCATCATCATCATCATCATCATTATCATTATTATTATTATTATTATTATTATTATTATTATTATTATTATTATTATTATTATTATTATTATTATTATTATTATATTATATTATTTTTGGTCAGGTGTAAATAAATCCAAAGAGCTAAAGCAGGAGTATCAATGTTTGTAAAAAAGAAATACAGTAAAAACATAATAGATTATGAATATATTAATGAAAGATGCCTAAAGATTAAAATGAAGCTTATGGGAAGAACAATGGTGTTCTTAGCGGTCTACGCACCAACAGATGATGCTGCACAGAGTCAGAAAGTAAAGTACTATTCAATAGTAGTGGAACAAATAGAGAAAATACGAAGTATGAAGAATTAATACTAATGGGAGACTTAAATGGGAAAGTGGGTAGAAGAAACAATGATGAAGCAGTAGGAAAACATGGGGAACAAGAAGTCAACGATAATGGAAATAGAATCATAGAGATGTGCAAACGACATAAATTAAAGATAGTAAACACATTTTTCGATCATAAGGATATCCATAAATTTACATGGGAACGACCTAGTCTCAATCAGAAATCAATAATAGACTACATAATTGTAAAGCAAAATACTTCCTTATTTATTAAGGACTCAAGGGTTAAAAGAGGAGCAAATTGTGGTTCCGACCACTATCTACTCACAGCACAGATCTTCCCCAAATTCCTTACAGGGAAAAAAGTGCATGATGTAGCAAGGGAATCAACAATGCAACTGAAGCAGGAAGAAAAATTTAAATTGTATTTATTTAATAAGGATAGTATCAAAAACCTATATCAAGAAAGACTGAGGATTAAAATTGAGAATTTGGATTACAAGGAAGACATAGAAGAAGAATATAATCAATTAAAGGAAATAATACATTCGGCAGCAAAAGAAGCATTAGGCACCATAAATAAAAAACAAAATACACAAGATTGGTGGAATGAAGATATCGAAGAATTAACCAAAAAGAAGAAAAAATGCTACTTAGAATGGTTGGCAAATAAAACAACAGAGAATTGGATAGAATACAAGAGAACAAACGCCAAAGTTAAAAGGAAAGTGATAGAAGAAAAAAAAAATTATGGAAAAGCAAATGCCAAGAAATAGAAAGTTATATAGGAGGATCACAATCATCGGAAGTATGGAGATTTCTAAAAACACTAAAAACCAACCAAGGATCCAGCAAGATAAATTTGTTAACAAAATTTGACGCAGAAAAACATTACAAAGCTTTACTGTCAGAAACTAGAAATGAGTTTATGGAAACAATAGAAAATCCAACTATAGAAATGAACGTCCTGGAATTTGATACAATAGATATAGAATTAGAAATTCAAACCCAAAAAATAAAAAGGCACCAGGGCCGGGAAACATACCCAATGAGTTAATTAAATATGGCCCAAAAAATTTAATAGGTAGATTGAGGGACTTGTTTAATAAGTGCATTGCAATACAGAAGATTCCCGATGAATGAAAAATAAGCTACATTGTACGAATATACAAGAAGGGCGATAGAAGAGACGCAAAAAACTACAGAGGACTAAGTATAAATAACACATTATATAGAATATTTACGAAGCTATTAAAAACAAAGTTACAAAAAGATATTAAAGACAAATTAGGAGAAGATCAAAATGGATTCAGACCAGGAAGGTCATGTGTTGACAACATATTTGCAATACAACAGTTAATTGAAAAACGGACTGCAGTTGGAGAAGAAACCCTTTTGACAATGATAGATTTAGAGTAAGCTTATGACTCAATTCCGAGGAATAAATTATGGGAAGTATTGGAGAAATACAATATTGATAGAAACCTAATAGAAACTATTAAACAAATCTATAAAGATAACTCCGCTTATGTTAAAATTGGAAATATAATGTCTAATCCTATAAAAACCACAAAGGGATTGAAACAAGGGTGCAGTCTTTCACCAATTTGATTTAATATTTATGTAGAATCCATATTAACGAAATGGAAACAAAGCTGCAAAGGTATGAGGATCCCAATAGTAACAGATTTTTGCTGACATTACACTTTGCCGATGATCAACTGGTTTTAGCGCAAGACAAATTTGATATGGAATTCATGATAAAAAGGTTGAAAAACACATATGAATCATGGGGTCTCACAGTAAATTTACAAAAAACAGAATATCTGGCAATAAATAGCAATGAACGAGAAAATTTAATATTGGAAGAAGGAATCCAAATAAAGCAAGTGAAACAAACTAAATATTTGGGAATAATTATGGATAACATTGAAGGTATAGGCAAAGAGAACATAAAACATAGAATTGAATTGAGTAGCAAAATAATATCATCGTTAAATTCCATCATCATCATCATAGTACATTCACGAATTTAGGTAATTTGTTGACCTGTTTCGGCCTCAAGAGAAACACCATCCATATGGTGGGATAAGCATATTTGGAAAGACACAAAAAATATATTGGTAAAACATTGGTGGAATCTGTTGCAATGTATGGAAGTGAGGTATGGACAATCAATAAGTACTACAAGAATAGACTAATAGCTCTAGAAATGGATTATTTACGGAGAAGTGCCAGAAAGTCTAGATTAGAATATGTCACAAATAAGGAAATTAGAAACATAATGGAAGCAGAAGAAAGCATAATTGAAAGAATTGAGGAGAAGGAATTAAAGTGGTTAGGACATGTCTTAAGAATGGAAGATGAGCGATGGCCAAAGCAACTATATGAATGGCATCCGAACAGAAAGAAGAAAAGAGGGAGACCAAGGTTAACATGGAAGGAAAACATGAAGACAGTAATGCAAGCTAGAGGGCTAAGCATCGAAGATGCCCAAGACTGTAGGCTTCGGAGGTTTGGCACGGGAAGACGGCAGCAGCCGTAAAAACCCGAAGATAGATAGAGATTATTATTATTATTATTATTATTATTATTATTATTATTATTATTATTATTATTATTATTATTATTATTATTATTATTATTATTATTATTATTATTATTATTATTATTATATATTATTATTATTATTATTATTGATGAACTGGGACTAACAATGAGAATGAGATATATAGGGCCGCTATAAATTGGAAAGGCAAATTTCTTGAGGATGACAAAAAATCCATTGTATTGTGGATAAATTCGGAAATAAAAAAAAACTATTATATTATTGTGGCGCTGGTAGCTCAGAGATTAAGTTACCTGTTTATGGGCTCAACTGACAGGGTTCCGTCTGCGGCAATGGTGTAGTGGAGACTTCACTCGTGTCCCCTTGGGCTAACTCAGCTTCCGCCTTAAATGAGTAGAGGAAACTTTCTTTTGATTACATTATTGTTATTATTAGTATTATTAGGCCTTTATTAATATTATCTTGATTATTATCATTATTTAGGCGGCTCCGTGACACAAGCGGTTAGACGCTCGTATCTCACAGCTGCAGTCTTGAGATCGAGTGGGTTTCGTGGTGGAAGAAATGGAGCCTGGCCAGGTTTTTCTCTTGATTTCTTCCGTTTTTTCCTGTCACAAATTTCATTCCACCATTCCTCCATTCATATGTCATCCATTTCGTTTCATTTTGTTCAGCCACCCTTATGAAAATCCGTCAGGCGTGGTCGGAAGGCACCTTTGTCGTTCACAGATCTGTATAAATATAAGGGCTTCATCACATCTCATACCTCGATCCGACACTGAATTGAACACAAGTTGAGGACATTATTATTATTATTATTATTATTATTATTATTATTATTATTCTCCGTCTATCTTCGGGTTTTTACAGCAGCGGCCGTCTTCCCGTGCCAAACCTCCGAAGCCTACGATCTTGGGCACCTTCAGTGCTTAACCCTCTTGCTTGCATTACTATCTTCATGCTTTCCTTCCATGTTAACTTTGGTCTCCCTCTTTTCTTCTTTCTACTCGGTTGTCACTGATATAGTAGTAGTTTCGGCCATCGCTCATCTTCCATTCTTAAAATATGCCCTAATCATTTTGATTCCTTGTCCTCTATTCTTTTAATTATGCTTTCTTCTGCTTCCATTATGTTTCTTCTAATTTCCTTATTTGTGACATGCTCTAATTTTGACTTTCTGGCACTTGTTTGTAAATAATCCATTTCTAGAGCTATTAGCCTATTCTTTTAGTACTTATTGATTGTCCATATCTCACTTCCATACACTGCCACAGATTCCACCAATATACTTTTTTTTGTGTCTTTTCAAATATGCATATCCCACCATATGGAATTTAACGATGATGTTATTTTGCTACTCAATTCAATTCTATGCTTTGTTCTCTTTGCCTATACCTTCAATGTTATCTATAATTATTCCCAGGTATTTAGTTTTGTTTCACTTGCTTTATTTGAATTCCTTCTTCCAATATTAAATTTTCTCTTTCATTACTATTTATTGTCAAATAATTCTGTGTTTTTTTTTTTGTAAATTTACTGTGAGACCCCATGATTCATATGTGTTTTTCAATATTTTTATCATAAATTCCATATCAAATTTGTCTTGCGCTAAAACCAGTTGATCATCAGCAAATTGTAATTTCATGCAAAAATCTGTTGCCTGTTGGGATACCCATATCTTTGCAGCTTTGTTTCCATTTCATTAATATAAATTCTACATAAATATTAAAGAAAATTGGTGATTGACTGCACCCCCTTGTTTCAATCCCTATGTGGTTTTTTTATAGGATTGGATATTATATTTCCAATTTTAACAATTTGTTTAATAATTTCAATTAGGTTTCTATCAATATTGTATTTCTCTAATACTTCCCATAATTTGTTCCTCGGAATTGAGTCATAAGCTTTTTCTAAATTATTATTATTATTATTATTATTATTATTATTATTATTATTATTATTACTATTATCATTATCGTTATCATTATCGTTATCATTATCATTATCGTTATCGTTATCGTTATCGTTATCGTTATCGTTATCGTTATCGTTATCGTTAGCGTTATCGTTATCGTTATCGTTATCGTTATCGTTATCATTATCATTATCATTATCATTATCATTATCATTATCATTATCATTATCATTATCATTATCATTATCATTATCATTATCATTATCATTATCATTATTCATTATTATTATTATTATTATTATTATTATTATTATTATTATTATTATTATTATTATTATTATTGCACTCATATTTTCTTCCTTTCCTATGAATAACTGATATCAACCCAATTTTCCAACCCAATATTTAAGTTATAAATATTCAATAGTGAGAAGTACTGACATATGGAGCTGAAGTTTGAAAATTAAACAAAAACTTATGTCAATGGAAATAGATTTATTGAGGAGAGCAGCAAGATGTTCAAAATTGGAAAAAAATGAGATATATTGGCATAGCGAAAAAAATTAATATTAGGTATCCAAAAAACGTTAAACTGAAAATATATAAAACTATTATTCTACCAGTTATATTATATGGGTGCAAAACATGGACTCTTACTTTAAGAGAGGAAAGGAGATTACAAGTATTTGAGAATAAAGTACTTAGGAAAATTTTTGGACCAAAGATAGATGAACAGACAGGTGAATGGAGAAGACTCCATAACAATGAACTACATGGTCTTTATAGGAAGCCAGATATAATAAGAACAGTTAAGTCTCGTAGACTGCGATGGGCAGGACATGTTGCACGTATGGGGAATGAAAGACTTGCATGGAAGCTTCTTGTAGGAAAGCCAGAGGGAAAACGCCCAATTGGTAGACCAAGAATGAGGTGGGAGAATAACATTAACTATGATTTGAGGGAAGTAGATTATACAGGGAATGATTGAAAAGCATTAGCTCAGGATAGGGATGTATGGAGAGCTTATGTCCGTGCGGCCATGAACCTACGGGTTCGATAGTGCCAGTGAGTAAGTAAGTAAGTATAGTAGATTATATAAGATACAAGCAATTAAGTTAGTAAGGGCATGTACGACGAATGCAAGAAGAAAGGTTACCCAGAAAAATATTGGAATGGTGTCCGTATGGAAGAAGAAAGAAAGGAAGACCTCGAAACTCGTGGATGCAAAAAATAAAAACTGGAATGAGAACAAGAGGACTGGAGGACATGGAGTGGATGGATAGAGACGAGTGGAGAAGGAAAATAAAACTTTAGGAAGGTATGCAAACATTGAAAATCTGTATATAAATAAAATTATTATTATTATTATTATTATTATTATTATTATTATTATTATTATTATTTTGATTGCGGATGAGTCCATGTAGGTCTACGCAAAGTACTTAGAGGCGTTTTCTTTGAGCCCAAATTTCTTTCATTCTTTTGCTATGAGCTTGTTTTCTATCATCTGTCCAAGTTGTTCCAGTTTTTTACTTCGGTTTGTCCTCTTGGTCAACTTGCCACTTATTCACCTTAATTCTAAATATATCTCTATTTGGGATATCTTCTTTAGTAATTCCTGCAATTTTAAATCCTTTTTGACTTCATCAATCCACTTCATAGTATCCACTGGAGCTTTACTTCTGTTTTCGTAGAATTCTATTATTATCATTATCTTCATTATTATTATTATTATTATTATTATTATTATTATTATTATTATTATTATTATCTTCATTATTATTGTTATTATCTTTATTATTATTATTATCTTTATTATAATTATTATCTTTATTATTATTATTATTATTATTTTATTATTTTTATTATTATCTTTATTATTATTGTTTATTATTGTTATTATTATTATTATTATTATTATTATTATTATTATATATTATTATTATTATTATTATTTATTATTATTATTATTATTATTATTATTATTATTATTATTCTTATTATTATTATTATTATTTATTTTATTATTATTATTATTATTATTATTATTATTATTATTATTCGTTTACAGTGACGATGATAAAATAACAAATTTAGGGCTGAATATACGTAAGGTCACCTTGCTGAATGGATGTTTGTCACTTTGCAAAATGTTTTTGCAAGCAAGATGCTGGGGAAGGAAACTTCGCAACACGGCCGGGAGGTTGATCTCCCCTTCTAAAAAGCAGGGTGTGTTGTGTTGTTTCTTGGAGCGAACGCCACTCTTCATAATCCGAGGGAGAGAACCGACTTCCGTTCCGATCTTCACAACAACAACAAAAAAACTAACTTATTGAGAATAGGGCAATACATTCATACACAAAACCACAAACATTTTCATAACTTTTAATTCTCAGTATAAAATGTTTACACTGAATTATATTACCAACAAACTTTTCTTAGAAAATCTCAGTTAATTTGTTAAACTTATCTCAGTTATAATTAATTATGTAGCTTTGTTATTTCAGTCCAGAAATGGGATATTACTCTATGATGTCATAAACTACTTTATTGTTGGGGAAAATTATGAAATGTAGCGCGTGCGGTTAAGTTTGTGAGAAGCGAGCATTAACATTAAGACCAGCAGGGACTCAGCTTCCTTTAGGATTTTCCGCCAGGCTGATCTCTCTTTAGTCACGTTCTACCAATTCTTTCCTTACGTCTTCCAACGTTCCTTCAATCCATCTACTATTGCATTTCCAATCATTCGTCTCCGATTTTAACAATATTTTCATTCTCTGCACTGTCCTCTCATCATATGTTTTAATTGAGTTAACGGTCAAGTGAGTCATATACTAAATACGTATGTTGTATCTTCTTCTTCTTCTTCTTCGGCTTTCCTCCCACCTATGTGTTTGCCGTCTTCAGTTTCAATTTATTTCTATCATTCCAATCTCCTTCTTCCAAATTCCTATCATCCATTATAGTTCTGACGTAGGTTTTCCATTTTTATCTTGGTCTGCCACGTCTATTTGTTCCAGGGGGTTACGATTGGTATATATTTTTTGGCAATGTTTCATTTTCCATTCTTTGTACATGGCCATACCATTTAAGCGTTGGATTTTCAATCCTCTTAACACATGTGGTGAAATTCATTTCTCTCCAAAGGAATTCAATTCTTATTGTATCCTCTCTTATTTTTTGGAGGCTTCTTCTAAGATATTCACATTCAACTGTTCTAATTTTATTTTTTTGTAATTCCGTCAAAGACCAAGTTTCACTTTCTTATGACAAAATATTCTGTATTATGCTCTTATAATTTTATATTTTAGTTTCCTTTGTAATATATTTGTTCCAAATTATTCCGTGTAATGTCTTAGTTGCAATTTTGACATTGCAATTTTAGTTGTACATCTCTTTCACAGATACCTAAACTTTTAATAATTATCATTGACCCAAGATATTTTTAAAAATTCACATTTTTTATTTTCCCTGTTTAGTGCATGAGGTCATCCACATCCTTTCCCAAACACATATATTCTGTTTTCTGTAAATTTATATTCAGTCCCCATGTTATATCTTAATCTCCAGGTTCATACATCCACATTAGAATTTCTCTTTCAAAATTTTTCAATTTATTTTTATCAGATTTAGTTAATCCCATGTTTTACTTCCATACATCAAGATTGGTTTTAACAAAGTGTTATATAGTATGTCTATAAAAAAGACGAATAGATTTTTAATGTTATACAAGTCATAACGCCCGTTTCCATTCTGAATTCGCTCATTAATTTCTTCAAATATTTCATTATCATTCTTCTCGTTTATCTACCCCTTTGTAATTAAATTTCTCACCTTATAAGTACTTTTACATGCGCCACGTTGCCCGAGGCTCTCTACTCTAGTTGTCGGGAGAGAGATTTCAAACTTTGGATCATACACATCCTTTTTTTGACAACACAAGGACATGGAGGCCTCCGGAATGAGTGATCAGCTTAATCCAGTGCCTTCTCCGAGACAACACGGCATTTAAGATAAAACACATCATTCACTCACAAATACAAAACTACAAATACGAAATACAAAAAAAAATCAGAATTATGTTTTTATATATTTTTCTAATCTTTATTAGCGTACATTTGAATCTACATAATTACGTATACAGTTGCATTACTTTCTGATAAATGTTATGAGTAGAGCGAGGAATTATATGAAGAAAATTATACTAAAATATTAAATCATAATAACAAAATATGAAAAATATGAAAATTAGGACACAAAAATATTATGAAGCTATTATTTTTTTTAACTTTTTACATATATTTATATACACAAGCCCTGTATAATTTATGGGTATACATACAAGCACACAAATGAGACAAGAAGACCTTTTTGTAGCTCAAGAAATCAAGAGTTTCGCTGTATTTCCATTTTAATTAATTTTTCATTACTTCTGACTCAATATAAAATATCATTTAATATAATAAATTTGGGAATTTTTAACATTATGAGGTTTTATTGATTCTTATCAATAAAATATCATGTTCGTGATTTGAAGCAATTTTAATGGCTCACATTGAAGTATATTGTGTGAGGAATCACGCTAACAAGCCGGAAGGTCGTGAGTTTGAGTCTCAATGGGGTCAGATTTTTAGCTGGACCAAACCTTCTGGCGGCATCATAGCCCTAGAGTCTACTCAGCTCTTAATTTAAATGAGTACCAGACGCATGTTCTGGGGCAAAGGGGCCGTCACGCAGGACTGAGAACCCAGTGGACATCCCTTGGAGATTGTCTAGAAATGTGGAAGTCTCAACATCCATCTACCCCAAGGGCCTCCCAAGCCTGTAGTTTGACACTTTATTTCAATAAATTAATACTGGGTTTATATAAAACGCGATCAATTAATTTATCTAATGATATTTAATTACGAAATCCAAACATAAATAAAAAACAAAACATAGTAACCGTTGTAACTTGCTTCCATCGAATATACCACTGACAAAATTTAGAGTAGGTACAGTTTGGATGACTTTTATTTACCTTGCATAAAGATAATGAATTCCAGTATATATAAATGTCACAATAACATTAAATTGGATGAATCAGAACACACGTAGACCAAGTCCTAACTAACTAACTCACTGGAACAATCGAACCCGTAGGTTCATGGCCACACGGGCATAAGCTCTCCATACATCCCTATCCTGAGCCAATGTTTTCCAATCATCCCTTCCCTCAAATCATGGTTAATGTTATTCTCCCACTTCATTCTTGGTCTACCAACTGGGCGTTTTCCCTCTGGTTTTCCTACAAGAAGCTTCCATGCACGTCTTTCATTCCACCATTCGTGCCACATGTCCTGCCCATCGCAGTAGACCAAGTACTGAATGTCATATTTGGAGAAACAAGATGTTAAAATAAATTAATCCACAAATAATTCTAGGGAGTATTTCAAAACTCTCTTTGCAATTACAATTATTTTTAATCCTATACATTACACGTATGAACATAGTGAAATGTAGTTAGAATTATTTTAACATTAGTTTTTTCCATGAAATTTGCCCGAGCACAGTATGGTATGCATGTGCTTTGAATAATCAAATTATCAATTCTGTTCGTAATACACAGTTAGGAGCTTATTATATATTTTTTAACGCCTGTCCGTCAGAATTACTTTGTACGATCAAAAAGTATGCTCCACATCATATGATGTTATGGGAGCAATCATGTACTGCACTACATATATGATAGTTTGATGTAAGTGGAGAATAATATTGGCCTTACCTACAAGAACTTTACTAATTTCATAAACTGTGGAGCAAGACCTTATTTCACAGCACAGCTTCAAGTTTAGCAGCAGCAGTCTTCCCTACATTTAAATACTGTAATCCATTCATAAAATAAGGACTGTCCTTAGGTAGCAAAAAGGAATAGGTTTCTACCTGAGAGAAAGAGTAGGTGGTTATTACTCTAACATTGTTGTTCTACTTATTCATGTTCTTGTCACAGATTAGGAAATCCCTGTTCTTGTTCTGTAGTTTCGGACAAAAGCCTCCACTTGGTCATTCCATGTCTCCTTTTTTCAATTATTTTCTTTTATCAAATCTATGTATCTTGTTCCAGATGGGATACTTAGGAATTTTTTCGCCTGTCTACCATATTACATTGTCAAAAAATTTCTAAACTACAGTCATTCCAAAAATGTTTCTAACCAATTAGTAGAAATTTTATTTTAAAAAATGAAGAAAGTTGAAAAATATGAAGGAATATTAAATTTTTACTGAAATATGAACATTTTGCCAAAATATTATGAAATATGAAAAAATATGAAGGTCTTATTTGATTCTACATATCATAAAATGTAAAGATACTTTGTCTCAGCGCTCTCTGACTAATAGTTTAAAACATGAAATTTCATAAAAATCCTCGCTCTACATATGAGGTTGCATATTATTGACGATGAGTTTCCGGGTCAAAAACTACCTACATTTTAAAAGTCACTGTCTGAGAATTAATTCCAAAATAAATTATTTGTCTTTGATCTTTTAAGAAAATAGAAAACGACTTAATTTGAAAAATGATTTTAAGAAAAATATATTGTGCTGCAACTCAATGATACGTTAACTGTCAGCAAATATATGTGTTTTATTCTCTTACTGAATTCCGACTGAGAGTGGGATCCTCTATTAGCGAATTCCGAAGGAATTAAGCTCTTCAGGTTATTCTCGTAAAAGCATTTTTAAAAATTCTTTGCATATCTTTACCGATCCTATCTATTAGGCATAAAAAATTACCATAACCAAAATGTATAAGGAAGTTCGGGTATTGTCGACGGTTCTGTTTGAGTGGACTCTGTTAATATCTCATTTCATTGATGCTGCCCTCGAACAGAAAATATTTTTAACTTCTTCCTCTCATCAACTTTTGACGGGTTCATGGTCAGTTTCTTTTATCCTTTGTGTGAATAAGGGTTTATTTGTGATATTTATGAAAATGACCATTTTGAAAGCTTTTCAAGCTAAGAATAAATTCTTAATTTCTGTTATTGAATATTACAAATGTTGAAACAGCTTCTAAATATATTATATTATATTATGTAGATGCTGTTTTAATATACTGACGGGTTTGGTTTGATATTATGTGACATGGTGGCTGTATAAAATAATTAAACATAACAATGTGGACCCTCTATGAGGACCTGGGTCCACTTTACACGAATACGTACATTTTATCAATGAGAATGCTATCTGTAAAAACCATTCACTTAATTAATTTTACTTAATATCCTTGTAAGTTTACTAGACCGAAATACCGTCGCTTTCTGCAGTTGAATGACGTGTGAATTATATAATCAACAATATTTTTTCAAAACATTAAATAAATATCAACGCTTTTTAATTATGATCATCCATAAATATTTTCCGATTTATCTGTGCCTGTCTGTATAAATTAATAGAGTAATAAACTTAAAATAGACTAAAAAGCAAAGGTGGACTCTGAGGTCCATTTTCTCCGAATATGGAGTTAAAGTGGACCTTTCTTGTAATGTAAAAAAGTTGATAAATTATTAAGATATGTACATATTTGAATAAAATAACAATGCTATTCATATTACTAACACTAATGATAATAATTTTAATTAAACAAAATTGATAATACCTTTGAATTAAAAGAGAAAAGATACAAGCAAATTCAAAACAGGTATCCAAATTACCCGAAGTTCCTATATATATGTTACAATATATCTCTTAAAGCTCTATCGGCCGCATTTTTTCGCAAACCAAACTTGGCTATATAGCAATCAATTAAAAAAGTAACTGAGTTAGCTAACCAGTAAAATCAAGTCCATGGGGGAGTAGGAATTTACCTAATACGAGAATTTAAAAATATATAGAACGATCGGAATTTTCGATTTTTTGCAATGAAAACTCTAGTACATGCTATTTGAATAAAACAAGAAAATATAATTCTAAAAAACAAAACAAACAAACAAAAACAGCACGAATTATGGCCATTAGAAGTGGGGAGGTTTGCCTGATTAATCCAAAACTTAATGAAAAGAAGAAATCGTTCTAACAGCCTTTTCATTTCCTTTGTACGTAATGCGTCTATTTACCATGTGAATTTAATTAATCCATTAAATTGACAATGTATCCTACAAGACACATTAATTTAATTCATTTGATATTTAAATAAAATTTAATGGGAAAATGAATTTGTAATGGTGATTAAATTTGTGTCCTCACTTATAAAACAATATGTTAATCGATAATAACTTACGGTTATGCAAGGAGGACTGTTGTTGTAACTGGCTGTTTTTAAAGAAGCTGGGTTAAAGAGATTGAATTTCTCTAATTTAAACGGTTAATGTAAAAATGAGATATATTCAACAAACAGCAAAATGGACCGATATATTTGATTTCCTGAAGAATTTGCCTATGTTTACGCTAGCAGTTCTGTGTGACGGATATACTTTATTTTGCAGAGGACATAGTTAGGAAATGTTAACATTGACTCTTCCTTTTTGTATTTATTTTTAAAAAAAAAATTGTATCTATAATATTATATATATATATATATATATATATATTATATTCAATTCTGAAGGAAGATAGTTGAACTGAGCGCAATTAAAGAAATGAAAAACGGGAAAGCAACAGGAGTAGATGGAATCCCCTTTGAATTGGTTAAATGCTTGGGTGAAGGAAAGAAGTAAATTCTGCTTTTATGCAACAAGATACATAAAGAAGGTGAATGACCCGAAGAATTGGCTGAGACAGTGTTAATACCAATACCGAAGAAAACATCTACCTGGAAGACCTAATGAAGAACTGCTTCAGCAATACGGGTGGCGTAAACATGGGAGGAAGAAGAATAAAGTGCATAAGATTTGCTGATAATATGGCTTTGGTAGCAGAAGATGCAATGACACTGAGGAACATGCTGATGGAGCTAAATGATAAGTGCGAGGATTATGGGATGAAGATAAATATAAATAAGACGAAGACCATGATTATAGGAAGGAAACCAAGGAAGATAAACATGAGGATTAAAGATGAGGCCTTTGAGCAAGTGGAGAGCTTCAAATACTTGGGTTGTACTATCAGTAGTAACATGAACTGCGGTCAAGAAGTAAAGCAGAGGATAGCAATGGCAAAAGAAGCTTTTAACAAGAAGAGCAGCATTTTCATCCGACTTTTGGCAAAATAATTACGGAATAGGCTAGTGAAGTGCTTTGTGTGGAGTGTAGCATTGTATGGTGCAGAGACTTCGACATTATGACGGAATGAGGAAAAGCAACTGGAAGCTTTTGAGATGTGGATTGGGAAAAGAATAGATCGTATAAAATGGACAGACAAAGTAAGAAATAAAGATGTGCTAGATAGAATGGGTGAAAGAAGAACAATGCTGGAACTCATAAAGAAGAGGAAAAGAAATTGGATTGGCCACTGGCTAAGAAGAAACTGCCTGCTGAAGGATGCTCTAGAAGGAATGATCAACGGAAAGAAAGTTAGAGGCAGAAAAAGACATCATATGATAGACAATATTAAAATAAATGGTTTCTATGCAGATACAAAAAGGAAAGCTGAGATAAGGAAAGAGTGGAGCATGCTGAGTTTGCAGTGAAAGACCTTCTATTGAGCAGAACACTATGAATGAATGAATATCCATGTAAGTATATTATAAACTTTATCGTTTTGAACAAAAATATTCACAATTTTAAGAGAAAAACACTGTAATGATTACTATACCCCTATCCACTTTAATAAATGAAAAGTTCGTATAAATTTACCAATATCCTCAGCTGACGCCTTTACTGGTTTCACATATTATTGAATTCAATAAGGCTCAAGTGTTTAAAAACAAGTTAAAATGTTTAATTGATGAATGTTATTATTTTGTATGTGAACATGTGTTCCTCTTCAACTCAGGGCCGGATGCGTGACATAGGAGGTCTGTGACCAAGCCTGTCACACCATCACGGGGTCAAATGAATCAAATAAAACGAAATGAATGATTTGAATGTGGAAAAATGATTGAATGAAATCTGTGACAGGGGGAAAACTCAGTGCCTAACTGCTTATGCCACGGAGCCCCCCGGAATCTGTGTATAAATGATTTAATTCGCAAAGAGCCTTGTTTAAATATGGAAAGTTCATCCGAATGGGTATTTTTCTTTGCTATATTCGGAGGTCGATTTTGTTCATTCACGGCACTCGGTGATATGATATTGGTTGCATCTCTGTCCGCACAATTCACATACACATCGGTCATTCGGGGTGTGGAATGTCTTGTTCTTGCATAATTTGTGGTGGAAGCCGTGAATGGCTAGTCTTGTAATTGTGTGTCTCTGCTCCTGATTCTCTTTGGTCCAGTTGTGATCGATCATTGCAGTCGATATCTATCTCCGCTCATTTCATTCTTCTCACTTCTCCCATGGCGAAAATTTACAAATCGGAAATAAATTGAACCCTGAAATAAGAGTACTTTGGGCATATTTTATCAGATCCTTCACAACTAGCTTTGTAAAATTTGATATCTGAAATTAGGCAATTAAATATTCACTCAAGGAGAATTGATAATTTTTACCGTCTTGGTGTATAATAATAATAATAATAATAATAATAATAATAATAATAATAATGATAATAATAATGATAATAATAATAATGATAATAATAATAATAACATTTAATTATTATACATTTTATCATAAGTAATGCCACGAGCGATTTCCAAATTATCGATAAATTCACGACTCACGAAGTGAGGAGTGAATTTATCTAGAGAATTTAGAAATCAAGAGTGACATTTGTTAGGACTATTTAACGAATAAAATTAAGCTGTTTACTCACAAATCATTATTTAAGTATAGTTATTTTAAAATATTTATATATTTAATGTTTGAAAAGAAATGAGATACGTTTGTTGTTTCATTTGTTCATCACTGCAACCAGATCATATTATTTACTGCCAAAGGATCGTAATATTGTAAGAATGCACCCTAGTGGGGAAAAAATGAAACACAGCAAACTGTTTATAACCATCATTATGAGTCACTGCAAAAGAATGCCCTGACCTATTCAGAATGTTAACAAGGAGGAGCTTGATTTCATTGTGATAAAATTAAATTGATAAAATCCAGATGAGAAACGACTGTGATTGGTTGTAAATCAAAATTCATTTATTTATATAATAACTTATTGTACTTGTGCAAAATTTTCGATTTTTTAAGCCATTTTTCGAAAAATTCGTGCATTTTTTCTGATTGGTCATTGACTCTCATTTGGGGCATGAGTTAAATAGTCGATGATAAATGCAGTTTGCGTACCTCTAATGTTTAGGCATATGTGTCGAGCTATATTTCAGATTATTTTAGTTTGTTCGATGTGTCATTGAGAAGCTGCATTGTGTTTTAGTGAAATAGGAAGTCAGGGTAATAAATTGATTTAAAAATATCATTAAATGCAAAGAGAATATTGATACAATGTCAATAGAAAAAAAGCTTAAAACTATTCAAATTATAATGTATTCTTATGGTAGCTGGAATGTAATAAACTTTAGTATCAGCGAGGAAACAATAGACCCATTAGATAGGAAATGCACATTGTAGTGTCCAGTGCTTTTTATGATTTTTACATTTTCTTCTTAGAGAATTTACCTTAACCAATATCTGTTATTATCAAATATATTAATTGATATAGAGCACTCCACGCTTTGATGGTAAGATGATTTTCTTTTTGTTGATAACTCTAGTTTTATTCTATATGTGTTGGATGATGATTTTTTTGTTGGCCACTTTAATTTTATCCCAGGCGTGTTGGAAATTAAAATTATTTTTCATTTTTTTAGTTCGGTTTTCTAAAAAAGAGTTTTGTTTTAGTTTTTTTTAAACTATTATTTATTATTTATTTGTAGAGCGGTGCTTATTGGTGTACTCACAGTCACCGCGCGGTGATGACGGTCTAAACTGATCCAAACCTTCTCATGGTCCTGGGGTAGACTAAACCTCTAATGGAAATGAGTACCAGATCTTGTTCTGAGGGTAAATGTGACCATCACGCAGGGCTGACCACCCTTGGCATCGAGTGCCGATTTTCTAAGACAAGTGGGAGTCTTAACCTCCTACTGCTCCAGGCGTTTCCTATGGTCTGTAGTGGGATTACTTTACTTTTTTACTAGACATAACAAATTTAATTAGTTGACACAGATTCCTGCTATAGAACAAGATATATTGTGTTAATTTGACTTTTACACTCATGTGACGTCACACTAGTTTTAAATATCACATTAGTTTTACGTATATTTTTTAATTATGCTTATAGCAAAATGCAAAACTATTTTTTCGAAGTGTACAATACAGTATTACATGTGTCACTTATTGGGGTTCAAATCCCTTACAGCGAGACAGTAAAAAATCTAGGAGTATTTATGGATAAACATTTAATTTGGAATAAACAAATAAATAACATTTGCGAAACTGTCTTCTCAATAATACACTCATTAAATCGTATAAGAAATTGCTTACCGTTTGCTCTAAGGAAAATGTTAGTAGAAACACTTGCAATGCCCCATCTTGATTATTGTGATACTCTTTTTACTGACCTAACTACTGTTCTTACCCAAAGACATCAACGTGTTCATAATTCTTGCATACGTTTTATTTGTGGTATACGCAAATTTTATCACGTTACACCATCGCTGGAACAATTGTCACGGCTTTGTGTACAAGGCCGCAGAACTATCCATTCCCTATGCCTTCTCTATAGAATATTACACACATCATTACCTTATTATTTATCACACCGCTTCACTAGACTCTCTGATACACATAAATTAGATACCCGATCCCTTACGCACGTTGTCCTTTATATCCCTCCTCATCACACTACCTGTTATTCGAAATATTTTACGGTTTCTTTTGCTAGAACATGGAATTCCCCTCCACCCTATGTCAGAGACTGCCAAACTTTACCATCTTTCAGAAACAAATTGAAAATAAAATTACTAACAGAAACAACTCACTAATATTACTTTTTAAAAATTAATGTTTTTTAATTATTTAATTAAAATAGAGTTTAAGATTCGTTAATATACGAGTATTTACCTAATGCCTTGTATAAAAGCATAGATTAATTCATTATAGTTTTATTACTTTCTTTGTATTTCTTTCTTTTCTTTTTATGTATAGTAGATTCTAGCTGTTATTCCTTTCTGTACACATTGTATCATTAGTATAATTTTAATTGTATTTAATTTATTGTATTATTAGACAATATTTTTGTTATTATTCAATTTGACAGATAAATACTTGTTTAGTATATACTATTATTGTATTTTTGTATTTATATGTAACATACGTTTGTCCTGGTGAGTGGAAAAGATGGTTACATGGCCTTAACTCCACCAAGATAAATAAATCTGTTCTATTATATTCTAATACAATCTAGATTCGCGTGGCGTTCGGTTCAGCCGCATTCCTTCTTGGGAATTTCTTTTTCTGGGAGTACAGTACAGATGATACAACGCACATACCTGAAAATGTAAACAAAGGGACAAGTGTGCATAAGAAGCTAATGCAGAATAATTGAAGTGCCAAGTAACGATTTGCATAATTTTGAAAAACTGCATTACCTTCGTCATTAACATTTTCACAACTTTAAAAGTGACTTAAAATCCTTCACTTAGAATCCGCGTAAACTAAGCAAATTCCTCAGCAAGTCGCAATTACGGTCCAGTTTGCTGGTTCACAGAATAAATATTTATTTTGATACAATGGAAAAACTCCATTTCCTACATTAACTTATTTAAACAGTCGGATTGCATATTAAACAAACCTATCATAACAGTAAGTTCTTACCTGTTAAATCCATCCATAGTAATTCTGTCCGAAGGCAGGTCCTTCACTGCAATCATAGCATTTTCATGCTATGCTTGCAGCTTTACTAGGGAATTGTGTAGGTGTGGTAGCTTCCCGTTGCTTTCCACACCGGTGAAGGATGATGATGATAATGGTAAGGATGATAATGATAAGGATGATGGCCATATGATTTCGGGGACCGTTTGGGCCTTAAAGTTTTCCTGACATTTGTCTTACAGGTGAGGAAAAACCCCGATAAAAACCTCACCCAGAAAAACTGCCCCGACCGGGGATCGAACCCGGGCCCGCTGCGTGACAAGGCAGCATGCTACCTCGAGACCACAGCGGTGGACCGCAGAGATGGTAAAAGCAAATAATAGGTGCGTCGTTCTTAATTTTACTTCTTCTTCAGCGGATACATATCCTCGCTCTGCTTATTTGAAATCAAATCTTGGATGAGCTATTTTTGTTCCCTAGATCTACTTAAAATACAATAATACTTTAAGGGAAGAGGGTTTTTTTTTATTTCATGACTGTACAAATATTTTTTTCTGTGCGCCACAGTTAAAGACTTTTCTGTCACGTCATTCTATTGTTAAACACCCTTATTAGTTCATCAAAAATAAACAAGCCCAGCTCAGACAGCAGTAAAAAAAAAATGTCTGGACGTTTTCAACAACACCGCGCTGCATCCCCATTCGCTCGCTGTCTTTTATATGCTATTATATTTGGCACGTCCACCGCTGTGGTAGCGTGCTGCCTTGTCACGCAGCGAGCCTGGGTTCGATTCCCGATCGGGACAGGCTCCTGGGTGAGGTTTTTTCGTTTTTTTTCCCCTCACATGTAAGACAAGTGTCAGGAAGCTTAGGGCCGAAAGGTCCCCGAAAATTATCCGGCCATCATTATCATCCCTGTCATTATCATCATCAACCTTCACCGGTGTGTAAAGCAACGGGAAGTTACCACACCTATAAATCCCTAGTAAAGCTGCAAAGCATAGCATGAAAATGCTATGATTGTAGTGAAAGATCTGCCCACGGGCAGAATTAGTATGGATGGATGGTTACAGTATATGTCTAGTAACAAATAGCCTAACTAATCAACTAGCTTTATGTTTATGGAACATCGCAATCATTAAGATCCTCCACTGGACCCTATTCTCAGCAAACTCAATCAAGTTCATATTTCCGATATCCATTTCTCTAAGATTTATCCGAATATTATCCTCGTACCTACGCCTAGACTTTCATATCCATTTCTCTAAGATTTATCCGAATATTATCCTCGTACCTACGCCTAGACTTTCATATCCATTTCTCTAAGATTTATCCGAATATTATCCTCGTACCTACGCCTAGACTTTCATAACCATTTCTCTAAGATTTATCCGAATATTATCCCCGTACCTACGCCTAGACTTTCATATCCATTTCTCTAAGATTTATCCGAATATTATCCTCGTACCTACGCCTAGACTTTCATATCCATTTCTCTAAGATTTATCCGAATATTATCCTCGTACCTACGCCTAGACTTTCATAAACCATTTCTCTAAGATTATATCCGAATATTATCCTCGTACCTACGCCTAGACTTTCATATCCATTTCTCTAAGATTTATCCGAATATTATCCTCGTACCTACGCCTAGACTTTCATATCCATTTCTCTAAGATTTATCCGAATATTATCCTCGTACCTACGCCTAGACTTTCATATCCATTTCTCTAAGATTTATCCGAATATTATCCTCGTACCTACGCCTAGACTTTCATATCCATTTCTCTAAGATTTATCCGAATATTATCCTCGTACCTACGCCTAGACTTCATATCCATTTCTCTAAGATTTATCCGAATATTATCCTCGTACCTACGCCTAGACTTTCATATCCATTTCTCTAAGATTTATCCGAATATTATCCTCGTACCTACGCCTAGACTTTCATATCCATTTCTCTAAGATTTATCCGAATATTATCCTCGTACCTACGCCTAGACTTTCATATCCATTTCTCTAAGATTTATCCGAATATTATCCTCGTACCTACGCCTAGACTTTCATATCCATTTCTCTAAGATTTATCCGAATATTATCCTCGTACCTACGCCTAGACTTTCATATCCATTTCTCTAAGATTTATCCGAATATTATCCTCGTACCTACGCCTAGACTTTCATATCCATTTCTCTAAGATTTATCCGAATATTATCCTCGTACCTACGCCTAGACTTTCATATCCATTTCTCTAAGATTTATCCGAATATTATCCTCGTACCTACGCCTAGACTTTCATATCCATTTCTCTAAGATTTATCCGAATATTATCCTCGTACCTACGCCTAGACTTTCATATCCATTTCTCTAAGATTTATCCGAATATTATCCTCGTACCTACGCCTAGACTTTCATATCCATTTCTCTAAGATTTATCCGAATATTATCCTCGTACCTACGCCTAGACTTTCATATCCATTTCTCTAAGATTTATCCGAATATTATCCTCGTACCTACGCCTAGACTTTCATATCCATTTCTCTAAGATTTATCCGAATATTATCCTCGTACCTACGCCTAGACTTTCATATCCATTTCTCTAAGATTTATCCGAATATTATCCTCGTACCTACGCCTAGACTTTCATAACCATTTCTCTAAGATTTATCCGAATATTATCCTCGTACCTACGCCTAGACTTTCATATCCATTTCTCTAAGATTTATCCGAATATTATCCTCGTACCTACGCCTAGACTTTCATATCCATTTCTCTAAGATTTATTCGAATATTATCCTCGTACCTACGCCTAGACTTTCATATCCATTTCTCTAAGATTTATCCGAATATTATCCTCGTACCTACGCCTAGACTTTCATATCCATTTCTCTAAGATTTATCCGAATATTATCCTCGTACCTACGCTAGACTTTCATATCCATTTCTCTAAGATTTATCCGAATATTATCCTCGTACCTACGCCTAGACTTTCATATCATTTCTCAAGATTTATCCGAATATTATCCTCGTACCTACGCCTAGACTTTCATATCCATTTCTCTAAGATTTATCCGAATATTATCCTCGTACCTACGCCTAGACTTTCATATCAATTTCTCTAAGATTTATCCGAATATTATCCTCGTACCTACGCCTAGACTTTCATATCCATTTCTCTAAGATTTATCCGAATATTTCCTCGTACCTACGCCTAGACTTTCATATCCATTTCTCTAAGATTTATCCGAATATTATCCTCGTACCTACGCCTAGACTTTCATATCCATTTCTCTAAGATTTATCCGAATATTATCCTCGTACCTACGCCTAGACTTTCATATCCATTTCTCTAAGATTTATCCGAATATTATCCTCGTACCTACGCCTAGACTTTCATATCCATTTCTCTAAGATTTATCCGAATATTATCCTCGTACCTACGCCTAGACTTTCATATCCATTTCTCTAAGATTTATCCGAATATTATCCTCGTACCTACGCCTAGACTTTCATATCCATTTCTCTAAGATTTATCCGATATTATCCTCGTACCTACGCCTAGACTTTCATATCCATTTCTCTAAGATTTATCCGAATATTATCCTCGTACCTACGCCTAGACTTTCATATCCATTTCTCTAAGATTTATCCGAATATTATCCTCGTACCTACGCCTAGACTTTCATATCCATTTCTCTAAGATTTATCCGAATATTATCCTCGTACCTACGCCTAGACTTTCATATCCATTTCTCTAAGATTTATCCGAATATTATCCTCGTACCTACGCCTAGACTTTCATAACCATTTCTCTAAGATTTATCCGAATATTATCCTCGTACCTACGCCTAGACTTTCATATCCATTTCTCTAAGATTTATCCGAATATTATCCTCGTACCTACGCCTAGACTTTCATATCCATTTCTCTAAGATTTATCCGAATATTATCCTCGTACCTACGCCTAGACTTTCATATCCATTTCTCTAAGATTTATCCGAATATTATCCTCGTACCTACGCCTAGACTTTCATAACCCCATTGCAAAGGGTTTTCATTACGAGTAAAACGTTTCAAAACATCCCTACTATCACCCATGACCTGGCCATTTCAAAATCCTACACTTAATAACACCGAACAGAGGTCATAAGGTTACGTACATACATATATACAGTGCGATCAGTATAGCATTGGACAGGAGACGCGGGGATTGTTCTGTGCGGTGACGAAGACTTGCACGTGCAGACACGGGACTTGAAATGTGTGCAGACTCAGCAGTATACAAGCACATCCCACGCATTCACGATTGCCGTCAGATTGTGTGTTTCGAGTAGATAAGGTGCTCGCTCGTTTTTCCTTGTGTACTGAATGACGTGTATATAAGTTATTTCAATTTTAAAATTTGTATCTTATAAAACAGGCGTGTATAAGTGTAAACTGTATAATGGCTAATAATTTTTCTACTGAACAACGTGTGTTTATTTATGATCAATATTTGTTAACTCAGTCTGCCAGCCAAGTACAAAGACTTTTTGAAACACGATTCCCGGGTGTAAAAATTCCGCCACGTTCAACAATCCATAATCTGTACAAGAAATTTTATAACAAGGTGTCAAATAATGTATGGAGAACCAAGGTGAAAAGTTCCAGTGCCTACTTCAATAAAGTTGGTAAGTACGACAATTTGTAAAATAGTTACGGAAATATGTGTGGTTGTATCACCGCGATCCTACTCTGTCCGTTCCCCGCAGCGAGTGCGTCAGCAGTGTATAGTGAAATCCCCGCGTCTGCTGTCCAGTGCTATACTGATCGCACTGTACATGTCCCTTATGATACCGAATATTTGTCATATGCATATTTTTTATGCTTTTAGCTTGTTTTGTTCCCTTAATGACGGTAACAAGTAAAATAAGTTAGAAGTGTTTGGACGCCTGGTGTAGAAATGCTGTTAACTTTATCTAGGGTAAACATATTAACATTTTATGAGTAGCCTACAAAAACATTACTTGATGTAGAAGAATTTTATAGTTGATTCCATATTGCATAACTTGATCCAGTATTAATGGAGAGAGTGGTTTGAATCCAGATATTTATCTTGTTAAAATCATCAGCTGCTCGTATTGATTTATCACCTGATTCAAAAGGTAGGCGATTACTCATATAATGCAATGTCACCAATGTCGTGGGCAGATTAACAAGCAAGCAGGCTACTTAATCATTCAAATCGGGAGGTAATTTCCACATTCAAGAGTTTCCAAGTCTTCTACAACATTGAGAAACACAATTGCGAGTTTGACGTGTTGAAGAGACATTCTTGGAAATATGAGTCAGTCCATTGCCACAAGCAATATCTTGTCTTCCAGTCTTCATAGCCCTATGTTATTATATGCTAAGTGGACCAGAGACTACATTTCCCCTGAAGCAAGGTTTTTTACAAGTGTCTCAATATAAACAATATACCATTAGTTCTTCTTTCTCTTTTTTTTCAGTGCTAATAAGTAAAAGCTCTATATAGGGTTCATGTGGCGATAGAAGCGACATCTGATGTTTTCAAAATAGTTATTTACGTCATAAGGATTGAATATGAAGTTTTACAGATTAGTTTAATGAATTTGTAGAATTAATTCAATTCTTGCAAAGTATGTAGTTCTATTTCACAATTATGTCGAATTTCATTATTTTTAATACATAAATATTAGGCCTAAAAACACTGTCCTATTCAGGAACTGATTAAAAGACATCTCTAAAATACGCTCACAATGAACTTGTCCGAATGGAAAGTGAATAGGATTACTTCAAGATGAAACATGAATAAAAAAATGTATCCAAAATATATAACAACACAAATTACCATTTCGTAAACTTACTCTAATGGTGTGAAGTTAGCCACTTCAATGCTAATTGACGAAAATTAGTTATAAAATAACGCGAAAAATGATCCCAATTCATTAATAAGTCGAATTTATGGCCCGATTTTGCTGGTTTATGGAACACATCTTAATATTTTTAATTAAATCGTATGTATACAATTACGTTGTGATAAATCAAACATGAGTGAGTCTTTAAATGTCAGCTTACAGGCAAACCACCGCTTCTAATTGTCGAAATTCATACTTTTTTTTTTGTAATAGCTTTCTCATTTTATTTCAATGGTATATACCTAGTTTTTTTTTTGCGAAATATTCTTAAATTTTCGTTTCATATTAACTCCTACTCCTAATGGTCCGATTTGCTGGTTGTTAACGAACTCATCCTTTACTTTTCTTGATTGATTGCTATTTGTTGTGTGTTGGTTTCGAAAAGTGGACAACTGTAGTCTTTAGAGCGTTTGTTTAACAGACACATATATGTATATAAAGATATTATATATAAAAAAATGTTTGTAATAGATTTGCTTGGGTTAGCGTAATCGGTAAGCGCACTGAAATATCAATTCACAGGTCCGGGTTGAAATCTCCGTCCAAGCCTTATTTTTCTTATGTATATATATATAGTCCACCGCTGTGGTTTCGAGGTAGCGTGCTGCCTTGCCACTCATTGGGCCGGGTTCGATTCCCGGTCGGGACAGGCTCCTGGGTAGGTTTTTTTTCGGGGTTTTTCCTCACCTGTAAGACAAATGTCAGGAACCTTAGGGCCCAAATGTCCCCGAAAATCATCCGGCCATCTTCATCATTCTTATCATTATGATCATCCTACACCGTGTGTGGAAAGCAATGGGAACCTACAGACCTACAATTCCCTAGTAAGCTGCAAAGCATAGCATGTAAATGCTATAATTGCAGTGAGAGAACCTACCCTCGGGCACAATTAATATAGATGTATAGGCCAATTTATATTCAGTAGTAGCCCACGTCTTCACGTCGTTTTGGGGTAATACTTCATATAACTTTACTTTAATCTACAAACTACCAATAACAGTTTTACTCACAAGTTGAACTAATAATTTATCATGATTAAAGTTTATCGGGTAGACAAGTATTTCTAAGTCTCGGAGGAGAAAAGAGCGAAAGAGGGGGGTCGAGGAGAGGAGAGTCGAGCGGAGAGAGAGGAGAGAAGAGGAGAGAAGAGAAGGAAGAGAGCGAAGAGAGAGAAGAGAGTAGGAGAGGAGGGAGGAGTGGAGGAGAGTGGGGAGAGAGAGGAGTGGAGAGGATAGAGAGGAGAGAGAGGGGGAGAGAGAGGGCGAGAGTATGCGGAGAGAGAGAGAGAGGAGAGGAGAGGTAGAGCGAGGAGAGTGAGCGAGAGAGAGAAGAGCGCGGAAGGAGAGAGAGCGGAGGATGAGAGGCGGGAGAGAGTAGGAGAGAGAGGGAGAAGAGTGCGTGTGTCTCTCTACCTATCTCTATCGTCTATACCTTCCCCTCTTCCTCCCCCCTCCCTCCCCCTCTCTCGCTCTCTGTATATATATATATAATCATCTCCCTCTCTCTCTCTATATATATATGTATATCTCTCTCTCTCTCTCTCCACTCTCTTATCTGCTGTCATACCACTGACTGATTTTCCGTCCATGACCGCAGATATATAGGGCGGGAAGGGAAACTTCTAGGCCCTCAGTCAAGACACTTCCAACATGGAATTTTATGTGCCACCGATATTTACCGAGAAGGGGAAGTAGGGACTAGTAGAGATTTCTGGAATGGGAAGCCTAGACATTTCGATGATCTGAGAGGGGTTTGCGACCTCGCAAATTTATTTCCAACCAATGCAAACCACTATTCTAACCTTCGTCCGCGAAATTCAATCGTCGTTATTACTACGCGCCACTATATATATATATATTATATATATATATATACATACATATATACAATTTCATCAATAAGTTCATGGAAATTCCCTAAAAATTATGTCCAAACTATATCAGAATTTTTTTTAATGCAAACTTTTATTTTCATTTAGCCTTTCAATGAAATAAGTGCCAATGTCATTAACTTATTATCTATGTCCAAATAGTTTATTTTAATTGTAAAAATTACTAATTAAGTTTACCATGGCTTATTCATATGTTGGTGATAGTTTCGTCCGTTTTGCAAATGTTACGGTTCATGGATGTAGTATTATGTTTCATCTTCCGTTTTTTTTTTATTAAAAGTAATGGTGGTGAAAACAGTATTAGGGGAAAAAATGGCGTAAACAGTATGAAGTAATAATCTATTGTGGTACAAGTTCGGTAAGTGGCATTTCCACAGATTCTGGGAGAAGTTTGAACAAGACGCAGATTTTTTCCAACAATGTGTTAGACATAATTTTGCACTTAACACAGATGTATTACACATTAAATTTGGATGATTGTGTCATATAATAAATCCTTACATTGGTAATGTATAATATAAAGTACATTGATTTAATTTATCTAATATTTTAATGTCCCGCGCTTTAGCTGGGTGGTTAGGGTACGGGATGTGCGCTCATTCGGGTTTCCATAAGGGAAAGAAAAATTTCTCGTGGAATTTTGGCCAGTATAGGATCGGTTCCCACCCAGCATCGTGAGGCATTTGGGTTGCTACAATAAAGTAGCGTTGAGAAAACCAGCGTAATGGCTGGGGAACCCGAAAATGCTGACTACATGTCACCCTTATACACTGGCTGAATGGTCGTCTATCTCGTCATTAACGCATGTGGATGTGAAGCCAGCAGCCGACTGGTAGGCCAAAGGCTTTCTACGCCTGTCGCGCCCTAGGGTTTTATTAGTTGAAAACAGTATGAAAAAACAAATAGTCTAAAACAGTACAAATAATAATGTAATGTGGTACAAGTTCGGTAAGTGAATTTTAAGAGATTCCAGGAGAAATTTAAACAACAAGGAATACACGAGTTGTTTTTTTTTTTTCAGAGATTCTGTTAGTGATAATTTTGGACTTAACACAGACGTATTTCATACTAATTTTGGATGATTGCCATATAACCCTTAAATTGGCAATGTGTCCTAAAAGGTACATTGATTTATCTAATATTTTTAATAAAGAAATGGAAAATTAATCGGTAGAAATTATTTTAATTTGTGTCAAATTATAAACAATATGCACTATAATAACTTGGGTTAAGCTTTAATTGTTTTCACTGCACTTAAATAAGCTGCCGTATAAAATTGAGTGCGGCATTTAAGGGTTATTATTTTCTAATCTTAAATTTTGTACAAATGTGTTTAATGGGTAAAAGTGTTGATGAACTAATGGGTGAGGAGGTTGGAGGTTTGATTGTATTAAGTTACAGTAATGTACTTTTATTAAATAAAACTTTCTATGTTGTTATGTTTATTCCATACCTTTTATTTGTATGGGAAACGACATCATGCGATATAGAGAACTTAATACAACAGTGATAATTCGCTATCTGCATGATTTATTCAATAAAAGCTCGTTCTTCGTTGCCCGTTTGTTGATGCCACCTGAGAAATTGAGGTAGATTTTCAAAACTCACAATTGGTCCTAAGCTTTTAGTGGTATGCTACAGTTCATTATTCACGAGAAGACTAACGAGAACTGAGGGGAAAGTTAGGGGTTTACCATTTTATTAACAAGTGCATCTATAAGTATAACCACAGAAGAAAACATTTGCTTCCACAAATATTTATTTTATTTACTTGTTTTTCTAGTATTGTATGTTAAATAGAATTACCTAGGATATTAACGCCACTAAAGGGAGGGGTACCTCTCGGGTGATGGTGTTTCTACTTTCCAGGCCAACATTCCAAACCGCTGATATTTCCTCGGTGTAATCAGCTATAGGTATTTGATACGTAGGTCCTATAGCAGACGCCGCGTCCGGAAAGGGTCGCCTAATTACAGTAGACAAAAGAGTAGGAACACAGAGCGAGAGATCTCTGTGCAGGGCAACGTAGGTGACGTCACATCTGTGTTACTGGAGTACGATTCAAAATATAATACAATACCGCTGTATACTGTAGTCAAAACACACACATAAAAAAATCAAGTTGCGGTTTAATTTTATTCAGATCCATGATTATTATAAATTACTTGAATACATTATTTCTTGTCAGTTATAACTTATATTGTTCCGTTGGTATTATTTGGCATTAGTTTTGTATTCTGAAATCTACTTTTTTTTCTCTTAACTTACGTATGTGATTGTTAGTTAAAAACGTTTCTCTTTCTTATTTTTTTTAATGTCCCAGGTTGCCA
The DNA here is from genome assembly GCA_030220185.1 of Diploptera punctata. NCBI lineage: Eukaryota > Metazoa > Arthropoda > Insecta > Blattodea > Blaberidae > Diploptera > Diploptera punctata. The sequence continues at coordinate 70,607 of JASPKZ010000189.1, read as the reverse complement.
TTTCGACTATTTCTGGTGATCTCTCCTGGCATTGGCAAGTTGGGGCGCCTAGAAGGCAGAGTTATGTTACCCGGATGATATGATGGGTGATAAATGATAATGAAGCGCCAGGAGAGTTCTTAACCTAAATTCCAGACCAAGCTTAAATGTCTGTTTCTATTCTTTTCCTTCCGATTAATTGACTGTAAATTATGTATAAAATAATATTATATTAACCAATTAGATAAACATAGAGAAAATTATATACTATAATGTTTAATGTAGAACTGAGTTAATAAAATGTGAAAAATTGTATGGCATGGAATATGTATATATGTATATACCCCATACTTCCCACATGCGGACATCGGTACTCCCTAACGGGAGTTTCTTAACCAAAGTAATTTATAAAATTAAATTAAATTAAAATATGTACCTTCTTAGGTCACAGAATCGTCGTCGTCAACTTGTAAAAATATATGTATGCTTCCTTTTCCTGTAGGCACTTCGCTACATTTGTTGAGATATTATCGACTATGGTCTTAATGTAGTGTTGTCTGTAACTGAAGTTTTCTTTCTGACGATATCGTACAGTGGGTTGTTTAGTCGGGGAGTGCTTTCATTTATTAACTACTTGTTATCTATCTCCTTGGTAATTTCCAGGTTTACCAATATGTTCGTTTTTTGTCGGGTTTTCCCTCTTTGTGTACTATTGTAAGGGTGTCTTCTATTGAGTTCATTCTATGACCGGAGTTTAGTAATTTAGTTAGTTATTTACCTACATATGTCAGTGAGTGACATGTGGTTAGTATATCGCCTCAATGAGATTTTTAGAGGTTAACAAAGGTATTACTTGGATGGATGGAAGTCGGTTAAATTTTGCACAGAGGCTTTTTCATACAGACTTAAGGTTCTTTTACGAGCCTGAAAGTTTTCAGACTCGGGACTCACGGCTTAAAACTCCTTCCCGGAGGACTTGTCCCTCGGAATTCTCTATCTTAAAAATCCATCGATCCCGGCCGGGATTTGAACCCGCGACCCTCAGGACTAGAGGCAAGGAACGTAACCACTAGGCCACATAGAATATAAAAGCTTAAAAATAAGAACTAAACACACAAGTGAGTACAGTAATCTAAACCACGCTTAAAGTAATCAAAATAATGTATATACGGCCCTAGAGTCAAAAATAATGTATATACGGCCCTAGAGTCAATATAATGTATTAGTATTTAGACACAGCGAAAATAAATAATCAATATCCCAACTTCTTTTTCAACAAATCTTCCTGTTGTATAAATAAGCACTGGTCCACTGCTCTTTTAACTGATTATAAAATATTATTTGATTATAAATAAGAGTTTGAAGATAACATGTTTGTTAATGTTTCCATGAATTCTTGAAAAATTGCCCTCAGTTTTGGAAAAGGAGCTACCTGTCATGACATAATGAAAATTGATTGGTGGCGCTTACATTTTTTCCCTGTAGTTTCATATCTTATAAATGGAGCCCAATCTATTTCAATGCGCTGTCAGGGGTTGTAAATTTATTAACTTACCCCCATTGTATAATACTGCAGTTTTGTTCTCCGTGTTATAATTGACTGACTTGTGCCATCTCTCCATCTTTAGCACAAGAAATGACGTATAATATATATTTTAGCGATAGGTACATTATTTTAACGTCCATGTTAGCCTGTTTCGACCTTAAACGGTATCTATATTTGTCAAATATTTATTTCTATTTGTGCTTGTTGAGTGGAAGAGAAGGCCTTATGGCCTTAACTCTACCAGAATAAATAAAACATTAGTATTATTATTGTTATTATTATTATTATTATTATCAGTATTATTATTATTATTATTACTATTATTATTATTATTATTATTATTATTATTATTATTTAAACGGGATTTTCTAGCATTTCAGTTCTTGGTCTTCCATATTAATTTAATCCGGTGGATCATGCCTTGTAAATACTAGTGATGACCTATTTTTTTGAATGATCATGCAACTTACTTTCGTGTTTATAAATGCGAATATTATGTTTTTTATTTCAATTTTTATTTTTAAACGCTTGGAAGTCTATGATCATATGGCGGTTAAAAATTTATGCTCGACTGTGCATGGCTATTACTGTTTGTATTCATGCGTCCTCTGCAATTGTGAATGATGTTAAATTTAAGAATGTAATGACTTTACAATATGATGAAATGGATCGCGAAATAACATTTCAACCCCATCATTTGCTTTCAAGACCACACGAGAAAAACGGTCGATCCGGATTTAAAATCAGAACCTTCAAAAAGCTACTGAGCGGACTTTTCTTTTCGAAATATGTGCACCTAATTAGTATTGCACTTACAAATTCATTCAAACAACAATATCTAAAAAAAAAAAATAGACAGGAAAGTAATGGCTTATAAAAGAAGTAATGGCTTCCAAACGAATAATACTCTTTCAAAGAAACCAACGGTTTTCTAAGTTTAGTAATGGTTTCCAAAAAGAAGTAATGACTTCCAAAGATATTTAGAAACTGTTTCGATGAAATTAAAATGTAATAATGGATTGTATCTTGTAGTAACATTTGCGAAAGTTACAGCTACTAAACTCACGCCATACGAGTAATGTACATTTTTCAGTTATTTATTAAAAATCAATTTTGAAACAATATTGACGAGTTACAATAACACCTGTAGGCACTATCAACATTAAATCATTCTATGCTGTAGAGATTGGGCAAGAATCAGAGTCCGATGGCGTGCTTACACAAAGACTCTGTGCTTCCAAGAGGAGTGATAAATTGTTACTACTCTCTAATATATGACCGCCTATGTGAATTTTGAGGTAAAGATGTATATCATGTGATCTTAAATGTTAACATTTTGAGTAGAACGAGAGGAAGACCAGCCAAGAGATGGGGATGCACATCTTCCTCCGAGGAGTGATTTTGGAAATAAACAGGATGAAAATTCTACAAATTATGAATAAGAAGAAGAAGATATAAAATCAGATGCCAGATGATCTAAACCTATATTCTTAATATTATTATTATATTATATATTATATTATATTATTTATATTATATTAGTTATATTATATTATATATATCTTATATTATATTATTATATTATATTTATTATATTATATTATATTATATTTATATTAATCTTATATATATTATATTATATTATATTATATTATATTATATTATAGTAGATTATATTATATTATATTATATAGATATTATTTATATTATATTATATTCTATTATATTATATTATATTATTATATTATATTATATTCTCTTGCTATTATATTACACTTCTATTATCTTATATTAATATTATATTACATTATATTCTATTAATATTATAATATTTATCATTAGATTATATTATATTACGTGTCCACCGCTGTGACCTCGAGGTAGCGTGCTGCCTTGTCACTCAGCGGGCCCGGGTTCGATCCCCGGTCGGGCAGTTTTTCCCTGGGTGAGGTTTTTATCGGGGTTTTTATCGGGGTTTTTCCTCACCTGTAAGACAAATGTCAGGAAAACTTTAAGGCCCAAACGGTCCCCCGAAATCATGTGGCCAATCAATCATCATCATCCTTATAATTTTCATCACCATCATCATCCTTCAAACGGTGTGGAAAGCAACGGGAAGCTCCCACACCTATAATTCCCTAGTAAAGCTGCAAGCATAGCATGAAAATGCTATGACTGCAGTGAAGGACCTGCCTTCGGGCAGAATTACTATGAATATTATATTATATTATATTTATTATATTATATTATAGTTATATTATATTATATTATATTATATTATATTTATATTATCTTTATTATATTATTATAATATCATATATTACTATATCTTTATTATATCATAATTATATTATCTTATCTTATATTCATATATCATTATATTATATTCTAATTCTTATAATATATCATTCTCTTCTCTTCTCTTCTCTTCTCTTCTCTTCTCTTCTCTTCTCTTCCTGCCTACTCTTCCTCTTCTCTTCTCTTCTCTTCTCTTCCCTTATATTATACTTCCTCTTATATTACTATTATATTATATTATATTAATTATAGTTATATTATACTCATATCTTATATTGGGGGCACGCCCGTAGCGTAGTGGTCTAAGCCACTGAGCTACAAGCCGGAGGGTCGAGGGTTCAAGTCCCGTTGGGGTCAGGATTTTTAAACTGACCCAAACCCATCTGCCGGCACTATGGCCCTGGGGTCGACTCAGCCTCTAACGGAAATGAGTCCCAGGCGCTTGTTCGGGGGTAAAGGCGGCCGTCACGCAGGGCTGACAACCCGGCTGACATAAAGTGCCGATTGTCTAGAAAAAGTGGGAGCCCTAACCTCCTACTACCCCAAGGGCCTCCGGGTCTGTTGTGGGATCACTTTAACTTTACATTATATTATATTATATTATATTATATTATATTATATTATATTATATTATAATATATTATTATATTATAATTATATTATATTATATTATATGATATTATATTATATTATAATTATATTATATATATATATTATATTATATTATATTATATTATATATATTATATATATATTTATTATATTATATTATTTTTAATTGCGGATGAGCCCATGTAGGACTACGCAAAGTACTTAGAGGCGTTTCTTTTGAGCCCAAATTTCTTCATCATCTTTTTGCTATGAGCTTGTTCCAGTTTTTTTCTTCGGTTTGTCCTCTTGGTCAACTTGCCACTTATTCACCTTAAGAATTCTAAATATATCTCTTTTTGAGATATTCTTTAGTAATTCCTGCCAATTTAAGTCCTTTTTTGGACTTCATCACATCCACTTCATAGTAATCCACTGGAGCTTGTACCTTTTTTTCGTAGAACTTCCATTATTCTGTTTTGTAAGCCTATTTGAGTTCAATTCGTTAATATGGGCCATAAAATTTTAACCTTCGTTTTCTAATATCCACTATGAATATTTATTATTATTATTATTATTATATTTATTATGTATTATTATTATTATTATTATTATTAATGTCGCTGCCCTGAAACAACTGACCTGCCAAAATATCAGCCATTTTTCTTACACTGTCATTCTTAGCGACTCTAAATCAGCAATCAGTGCAATTTGAAACTACCTTATCACCTGCAGATAGTGATGATATTTTATACTGCAGAGAAGACATTAAAAATCTCACTGGCACAAGAAAAATCGTGTCCCCTGCAATAGATTCCCATCCCATTGCAGAATTACTAGGAATTTAACGACAAGATTTATTGGCTAAGAAAGGAACATCCATCTTTATGACAAATGACAACTTTCATACCCATATAGTAGGGTAGCCATGAACACCCACTTCCGTGTGAAAGAAAAATTTCATCAGAAACTGAAAGACGACATTGAAGATAAACACTGGGAGGATTCTGTGAATTCTGCTATCCAAGAAGGGCTTCGTAGAGAGGCAGTGGAAAATTTCCGGAGGGTACAGTCTAGGATTGCCTGGTTGATCATCTCTTCTGATTTGGGTATCTTAGACCACACAATTTGTATGCTCTGATACTTGAGAAATCATGGCATTTATTATTAACATACACCACACTAACTGCTGTAAATAGATATTTGGGATGCTAGGGAAACAATGATGAACAAATTCTGATTCATGTAATTATTGTAGTTTTATGTTGTTGGCAATGCTAACGACTCCCGTAAAATGCCTCTGCATTAAATAGATAAATAAAATTATTAACATTTTTAACAATGTTATAATTCATTATTTATCTTGTTTTCACAATGATGCTCATTGACAACTGACTTCAACAGAAAAAGGACAAATACTTCCATTGTCAATCGATGAGTGTACTTTGTAATAAATTTATTCTTAATAGAAAGTTATTTGTATTGGCAAATTAAATTTTGTTTTTTTTTTATTTAGAAAATAATTCACCTTTGTATCAGACTCATTCCTTTCGTAATGCCAATCATGGTACAATTATTGTTATTACCAAGTCTATATATATATATATATATATATATATATATATATATTGAAATATTGAAATAAATAGATGTATTTTATTTTTAACATCATAATACTAGTCATAATTAGAGACCGGATTATATGCAACATAACAGCTAGAAATATGCATTAAAAATGCTTAAAATGTGCATGAAAATGTCAATATATGCAATACCAAATAATAAAAAGCAGTAATTATTACTTTATTCTATATTTTATTTCTAAATTAACATAATATTTAGTATTTTTATTATATATTTATTAATGTTATGATTTATCATAAGGTAAAGCCACGAGTGATTTCCAAATTACGGGTAAATTCACGACTCGCCAAGTAAGGAGTGAATTTATCTAGAGAATTTGGAAATCAAGAGTGGCATTTATTAGGACTATTTAACGAATAAAATTAAGCTGTTTACTCACATATTATTATTTAAATATAGTTATTTTAAAATATTTACATATTTAATGTAAACGGTGATGTTTGAAAACAAATGTTATTATGCTTCATTTGTTCATCACTGCAACCAGATCATATTATTTAATGTCAAAGGATCGCAATATTGTAAGAATTCACCCTAGTGGAGAAAAAAAGAAAAACACATCAAACTGTTTATAACCAATATATTAATTAATTTCTGATGGCCTATGATGTAAATATGTGAATTATATTTTTCTGGAACGTAAATTCCTGGGAAAGTGAAAACTGTGTTTTTTTTTGTGGTATAATCAATTGCTACAGTTGTATTTATATTATATCCCGCATGCACTATGTGGTTACATTCGTGCACTATATATATAATACAATCTGGTAGCCACATGCATTCTAGAATTCTTACATCTTAAATATAAATTGTTATATTCAACGTATTTCTTAGAGAGTCAGTCACTGCAAAATAATGTTCTGGCCTATTCAGAATGTTGAAAAGGAGGAGCTTCATTTTAAAGTGATAAAATTAAATTGATAAAATCGAGGTGAAAAACAACTGTGATTGGTTGCAAATCAAAATTCATTGAAATGTGATTGGTCTTTGACTCCCATTTGGGGCATGAGTTAAATAGTCACTGATAAATGATAAATTACCAATCAGTATCAGGCAAAAGTATTGTTCACAAATTAAAATATTCTATATGTTGCTGCTATTGTAAACAGAAACGATCAGGTACTGTTACAAATTTTCGGTAGTAAGGTTGTGTCTTCGATCGCTCTAAATATTTTTATAAACAGAAAAGACCGTTCTACGTCAACTGAAGTAACTGAACAGTATTTGAATTTGGATGTTATTTTGGCACTTATTATTTCTGGCAAAAGCTCGCCCGTCCAATTTATACAACTATTAATTTGACACAAAAGTTGTAAGCCTGGGTTATCGTGTTTTACTCTTCCTTAAGTTTGCTTGGGAATACCTCCGGCAATAAGGAGTTCAGTTGACGGATTTTATCCATTAACTGAATAAAATCAATAAACGCTAAACCTTGAGTTTAAAGCTTTTTAATAGTTGCAGGTGTATGGAGAGCTCATCACAGCCGTGTTTTTTTTAAATACTGGAATCGTAAATGCTTCCCTGCACCGACAAACTGCCAAGGCCTCTGGATTATCGAAATCGTTTACTACACTTTTGATGGCCTGGAAATGCGCAATGTAAAACAACACAATTTTTTAAAATATCGTAAATACAGGCGAAAAATATGCATTATCACTAGTTTTTAGTTAAAAAAATGCAATAACAGATGAAAAAAAAAAAGGTCTAAACATGCAAAGCATAAGCAACATGCAAATGCATACAATCCGGTCTCTAGTAATAATAATAATAATAATAATAATAATAATAATAATAATAATAATAATAATAATAATAATAATAATAATAATAATAATAATAATAATAATAATTATAATTATAATAATAACGACCCTATTAAACCTAATAACGAAGTTTGGTAATTAATCTCCACTCCCATAAAATATGAGGGTGTCCAGATGATTAGAAGAGAAGAGAGTTGCTACGTGCCGCTCCGGAGGGATGCTGGGTGCGGCTTCACGAGGGTTCACAAGACGAGGGAAGTGGCCGTCTAATGAATGAAATACTGACCTTGTGAGTTAATGTAGGGGTCATATTATCATCCTTCCAAGTCGCATGTGCATAGGACAAGCTGTAAAGCAACTCTCATACAACGCCTCTATTTACAAATTAAAATTTCAGTATCTATGCAGTTTGTTTAAACAAAGAACCATGTTTGTGAGTTTAGAGACTCGGGTTCAAATCCCGACTCAAGCATTCATTTTTCTTTTCATATCATATTTGCCTTCATTGCCAAATGTCAAAAATATAGTTATAACAACTAAATATACAAGCATTACTGCTATAAAATAAATATTCTCTTTAAAAAAAATGTTTGCTTACCTGTTATGGTGGCCACTAGATGTCAGTTGGAAGGACTTCCTGCTACCTCTTGTGTGAATTGAGAATCCTACATATATAAGAAAAATGTATATTTGTGTTGGAATACTTGAGTAGCTCAGTTGGTTTGAGCACTAAACGTACAGAGTTTAGAGACTCGGGTTCAAATCCCGACTCAAGCATTCATTTTTCTTTTCATATCATATTTGCCTTCATTGCCAAATGTCAAAAATATAGTTATAACAACTAAATATACAAGCATTACTGCTATAAAATAAATATTCTCTTTAAAAAAAATGTTTGCTTACCTGTTATGGTGGCCACTAGATGTCAGTTGGAAGGACTTCCTGCTACCTCTTGTGTGAATTGAGAATCCTACATATGTAAGAAAAATGTATGTTTGTGTTGGAATACTTGAGTAGCTCAGTTGGTTTGAGCACTAAACGTACAGAGTTTAGAGACTCGGGTTCAAATCCCGACTCAAGCATTAATTTTTCTTTTCATATCATATTTGCCTTCATTGCCAAATGTCAAAAATATAGTTATAACAACTAAATATACAAGCATTACTGCTATAAAATAAATGTTCTCTTTAAAAAAAATGTTTGCTTAACTATTATGTTAGCCACTAGATGTCAGTCGGAACAAATTTCCACTACCTCTTGTGTGAATTGAGAATACTACATGTATAAGAAAAATGTATGTTTTTGTGTTGGAATTCTTGGGTAGCTCAGGTCGTTAGAGCGCTAAACGTACGGAGTTTAGAGAGTCGGGTTCAAATCCCGACTCAAGCATTCATTTTTCTTCTCATATCATATTTGCCTTCATTGCCAAATGTCAAAAATATAGTTTATAACACCTAAATATACAAGCGTTACTGTTATAAAGTAATAATTATCTTTAAAAAAAAATGTTGCCTTAACTGTTATGTTAGCCACTAGATGTCAGTCGGAACAAATTTCCGCTACCACTTGTGTGAATTGAGAATACTACACGTATAAGAAAAATGTATGTTTGTGTTGGAATTCTTGGGTAGCTCAGATCGTTAGAGCGCTAAACGTACAGAGTTTAGAGAGTCGGGTTCAAATCCCGACTCAATCATCCATTTTTCTTTTCATATCATATTTGCCTTCATTGCCAAATGTCAAAAATATAGTTATAACACCTAAATATACAAGCGTTACTGCTATAAAGTAAATATTATCTTTAAAAAAAAATGTTGCTTAACTGTTATGTTAGCCACTAGATGTCAGTCGGAACAAATTTCCACCACCTCTTGTGTGAATTGAGAATACTACATATATAAGAAAAATGTATGTTTGTGTTGGAATTCTTGGGTAGCTCAGGTCGTTAGAGCGCTAAACGTACAGAGTTAGAGACTCGGGTTCAAATCCCGACTCAAGCATTAATTTTTCTTTTCATATATATATGTCCACCGCTGTGGTCTCGAGGTGCGTGCTGCTTGTCACGCAGCGAGCCCGCGTTCGATCTCCGGTCGGGACAAGTTTCCTGGGTGAAGTTTTTTCGGAGTTCTTCCTCACCTGTAAATAATGTCAGAAAACTTAAGGCCCAAAACGGTCCCTGAACAATATCTGGCCATCATTATCATCAATATCACATTCGCCTATTTAGCTTAAGTTTAGTTTAAGGCCTCTCCTGACGCATCATTACCATCATCATCAACTCGCATATCATCGGAGCAGCTTAACTCCGCCTTCCAGGCGCGCCAACCTCAGAAGTGAGTTGCAAGTACGCCATGCCAGGAGAGAACACTAGAAATGTCGAAATGACAACCTGGGGCATTTAATATAGTATATATATATATATATATATATATCCATCCATAGTAATTCTGCCCGAAGGCAGGTCCTTCACTGCAATCGCATTTTCATGCTATGCTTGCAACTTTACTAGGGAATTGTGTAGGCGTGGTAGCTTCCCGTTGCTTTCCACACCGGTGAAGGATGATGATGATTATGATAAGGATGATGACCATAAGATTTCGGGGACCGTTTGGGCCTTACAAGTTTCCTGACATTTGTCTTACAGGTGAGGAAAAACCCCCGATAAAAACCTCACCCAGAAAAACTGCCCGACCGGGGATCGAACCCGGGCCCGTATATAGAATAATTGAGTCAGTTGTAGGATAAAACAATAATAGTTCTTCATTGTTACCTACACTGTGTTACATCACAATTCTGCTGGGCGCACTTATTTAATAACGCTTTTTTACATCAAGGTCATTTGCATCGCAATTTATTGTCGTGCTTGCTGTAGGAATGTGAAGAGATCGGTTAATGAAATTAGAACCCAGCAATATCGTTAAGATGAGGGAAGATAAAGATTAAGATTACCCGATCCAGATTGAAATCGGAACCTTTTAAATGATTTACATTTAATTTGTTTTAAATAGCTATTTATTCAGGCTGGAAACCCCTGTTTTAGAACACTATAAATTTATTTTTTATATATATACATAATAATTACAAACGATTAGTATTAGAAGATTCCGTATAAGACGGACAAGAACCACCACAAAGCTGGAACAAATTCATTGTAATACCAATCTTCAAAAAAGGAAGTCGCCAATCAAAGATAACTATCGTGGAATTAGCTTGTTGAACTCTGGATATAAAATGTATGCTAATATAGTTAAGAATAAATTGAGAAAATGTATGAAAATATAATCAATTGAGTTGGTGTTTACTTGATGAAAATCCATATTTATTATTAAATAAAAATAAAACGTAGTTTTATTTGATTTTCATATTTATTATATAATTCAGTGACAGCTGTTTCGGTACACTGTACCTTCTTCAGATAGATAATTTGTTAACATGTCTGAAGAAGGTACAGTGTACCGAAACAGCTGTCACTGAATTATTTGATTTTCATATTTATTATATAATTCAGTGACAGCTGTTTCGGTACACTGTACCTTCTTCAGATAGATAATTTGTTAACATGTCTGAAGAAGGTACAGTGTACCGAAACAGCTGTCACTGAATTATATAATAAATATGAAAATCAAATAAAACTACGTTTTATTTTTATTTAATTATGAAAATATAATTGGAGAAGAGCAGAATGGATTCAGAAAGGGTAGATCGTGTACAGATGGATTCTTCACTCTAAAACTACTATTACAAAAGCACAAGGAATTCAATATAGACACTCATATCGCCTTCGTTGACTTCATAAAGGCTTTTGACAAAGTAGACAGAAATATATTACTACAAATTTTAGCTGATGATAACGTTCCACAACAATATATTACTAATATCTTCAACATCTATAAAGATAATGAAATCTCTGTTAAACAGATGGCAATTATCTTCTTGGGAAAAGATCAACACTGAGTAAGACAGGGATGTGGACTTCCCCGTGCTTTTCATTATATAGATATGAATAATTAATAAACGAATGGAGGAAAACACAACGAGGATATATAGACCCATCAATAGGAACCTCAACTCGATGCTATTCTTTTTGCAGACGATTTAGCTCTTCTGGCACTTTCCGAAAATTATTTGCAACGATCAATTTATAATTTACAAAAATAGGTGCCAATTTAATATGGAAATATCAATTAACAAAACTAAAATTATGGCATTTCATGGGAAGGACCCCATACAAAGTAAAATTTGTCTCCAGAATAAATTTTAGAGAGATCTAATCAATTTAAATATCTTGGATATTATCTCTCTATCTGGGATGAAAAGGATATCCCTGAAGAAATTACTAGTTATAATAAAAGTTTGGGAATTATTAATCAAGTTATGAAACCACCCCTTGTACAAAAAAACACCAGATTACGTTTATATAACACTTTGGCTAGACCAGTGTTGACCTATGGTAGTGAAGCATGGACACTAAAAAAACAACATGAAAGCAGAATAACGGCTTGTGAAATGAGATTCATGCGCAGAACAGCGGGTTACACCAGATGGATCGAAAAGGAACACCGATATCTTAAAAGAATTGAAGACTACGCCAATTTTGGAATATATTAAACAGTACCAACTAAATTGGAAACACCATCTTGAAAGAATGAGTTCAAATCGGATCCCCAAAGCTGTTTATAATTATATACCAAGAGGACGAAGATCACTGGGCCGTCCTATGAAACGCTGGAGGGAAAATTTTCTATAGGATCGTAACAGGCCTTGGCCTAATACTTGGAAGGAAGAAGAAGATTCCGGGTTATAAACTCATGTTCCTTAACTGGTATTTCTTCCAGACGTTTCTTCCTCAACTACGGAGGACATATTCAGTGGTGATTTCCTCCAGGTGATGGATGTTCCCTGGTCAGAAGCTCGGCTGTATTTGAGTGATAGTCTCACTGGGTGATGACGACGATTGGCGTCGTCCACTGTGCTGCATACTGTAGCCTACGAGACTTTCTTTGCAGTTAATTCCTTTGTGGCTATCAGGATGGGGTTGTGGATCTTTAACCCTAGCCAAATGGTGGCAAGATGTGTTCTGTCTAACGAGTCGATTGTTGGTAAACAGTGGACGTTGGAGTCAAAAACTGCACTGCCGGCGAGCCGAGAGTCGGAAATTCAAACATTTCAGAATGAGCCACGCTATCCTAGACGAGGAACATCGCACAGTTTAATTGATGTGTCATGAAGGAAATTATTTGTGTGGAGAAACACAAATTCACGAGCTGATTCATGATCAAGAAACCTCCAAATGCGTTTAGTGAAATCATGAAGACGTAGACTGTGTTGGGCAGGACATGTGGCACGATTAGGGAATGGAAGATGTGCATGGAAGTTTTTTTGTAGGAAAACCAGAAGGAAAACGCCCAGTTGGTAGACCAAGAATGAGGTGGGAGAATAACATTAACTATGATTTTAGGGAAGTAGATTATACAGGGGATGATTGAAAAACATTAGCTGAGGATAGGGATGTATTGAGAGCTTATATCCGCGCAGCCATGAACCTTCGTGTTCGATAGTGCCAGTGAGTTAGTTAGTTTAGTCTATATGTACTTTTATTTACACATGCATTTGACATTACAATAAATAGCTGCGTATCGGGGTGTAGATCATGTCTTGGTGTAGGTATACGAAAATTGTGCTGGTTCGAGTCCCATGGGGAAGAATTTTTTTCGTGGAATTTCGGATAGTACGGGACAGATGGCCATCCCGTCAGGAATTTGAGTAACTACAATAAGTGGGCGACTCCAGGTTAAGAAAACCAGTTATGACAGCAGAGGAACCAACTTGCTGACCACATGTCGTTCTTGTATTGGGAGGCACTAGTCGGCTGGTAGGCCAAGGGTCTTCTAGTCTGTGGCGCCATGGACTTATTTACATTTAATAAGGTTGTAATAATAAATAAATAATCTGTATTTATATGAGTTTCCCATATGAAATGTTACTCGTGTTCGAAGACTTAGTTGATTAATTTAAAGAATAATACGTTTTAGGTATTAAGTAATACTGTTTATTACCAGTCCGAGGGAAATATTTCATCATATAACAGTGTATGAGACAGGTTACCTATCAAACATCGTGAAGTAATACTGTTTATTACCAGTCCGAGGAAATATTTCATCATATAACAGTGTATGAGACAGGTTACCTATCAAACATCGTGAAGTAATACTGTTTATTACCAGTCCGAGGGAAATATTTCATCATATAACAGTGTATGAGACAGGTTACCTATCAAACATCGTGAAGTAATACTGTTTATTACCAGTCCGAGGGAAATATTTCATCATATAACAGTGTATGAGACAGGTTACCTATCAAACATCGTGAAGTAATACTGTTTATTACCAGTCCGAGGAAATATTTCATCATATAACAGTGTATGAGACAGGTTACCTATCAAACCTCGTGAAGTAATACTGTTTATTACCAGTCCGAGGGAATATTTCATCATATAACAGTGTATGAGACAGGTTACCTATCAAACATCGTGAAGTAATACTGTTTATTACCAGTCCGAGGGAAATATTTCATCATATAAACAGTGTATGAGACAGGTTACCTATCAAACATCGTGAAGTAATACTGTTTATTACCAGTCCGAGGGAAATATTTCATCATATAACAGTGTATGAGACAGGTTACCTATCAAACATCGTGAAGTAATACTGTTTATTACCAGTCCGAGGGAATATTTCATCATATAACAGTGTAGAGACAGGTTACCTATCAAACATCGTGAAGTAATACTGTTTATTACCAGTCCGAGGGAAATATTTCATCATATAACAGTGTATGAGACAGGTTACCTATCAAACATCGTGAAGTAATACTGTTTATTACCAGTCCGAGGGAAATATTTCATCATATAACAGTGTATGAGACAGGTTACCTATCAAACATCGTGAAGTAATACTGTTTTATTACCAGTCCGAGGGAATATTTCATCATATAACAGTGTATGAGACGGTTACCTATCAACATCGTGAAGTAATACTGTTTATTACCAGTCCGAGGGAAATATTTCATCATATAACAGTGTATGAGACAGGTTACCTATCAAACATCGTGAAGTAATACTGTTTATTACCAGTCCGAGGGAAATATTTCATCATATAACAGTGTATGAGACAGGTTACCTATCAAACATCGTGAAGTAATACTGTTTATTACCAGTCCGAGGGAAATATTTCATCATATAACAGTGTATGAGACAGGTTACCTATCAAACATCGTGAAGTAATACTGTTTATTACCAGTCCGAGGGAAATATTTCATCATATAACAGTGTATGAGACAGGTTACCTATCAAACATCGTGAAGTAATACTGTTTATTACCAGTCCGAGGGAAATATTTCATCATATAACAGTGTATGAGACAGGTTACCTATCAAACATCGTGAAGTAATACTGTTTATTACCAGTCCGAGGGAAATATTTCATCATATAACAGTGTATGAGACAGGTTACCTATCAAACATCGTGAAGTAATACTGTTTATTACCAGTCCGAGGGAAATATTTCATCATATAACAGTGTATGAGACAGGTTACCTATCAAACATCGTGAAGTAATACTGTTTATTACCAGTCCGAGGGAAATATTTCATCATATAACAGTGTAATGAACAGGTTACCTATCAAACATCGTGAAGTAATACTGTTTATTACCAGTCCGAGGGAAATATTTCATCATATAACAGTGTATGAAGACAGGTTACCTATCAAACATCGTGAGTAATACTGTTTATTACCAGTCCGAGGGAAATATTTCATCATATAACAGTGTATAGACAGGTTACCTATCAAACATCGTGAATAATACTGTTTTATTACCAGTCCGAGGAAATATTTCATCATATAACAGTGTATGAGACAGGTTACCTATCAAACATCGTGAAGTAATACTGTTTATTACCAGCTCGGAGGGAAATATTTCATCATATAACAGTGTATGAGACAGGTTACCTATCAAACATCGTGAAGTAATACTGTTTATTACCAGTCCGAGGGAATATT
Organism: Diploptera punctata; assembly: GCA_030220185.1. NCBI lineage: Eukaryota > Metazoa > Arthropoda > Insecta > Blattodea > Blaberidae > Diploptera > Diploptera punctata. The sequence continues at coordinate 54,732 of JASPKZ010000189.1, read as the reverse complement.
TCATCATATAACAGGTATGAGACAGGTTACCTATAAACATCGTGAAGTAATACTGTTTATTACCAGTCCGAGGGAAATATTTCATCATATAACAGTGTATGAGACAGGTTACCTATCAAACATCGTGAAGTAATACTGTTTATTACCAGTCCGAGGGAAATATTTCATCATATAACAGTGTATGAGACAGGTTACCTATCAAACATCGTGAAGTAATACTGTTTATTACCAGTCCGAGGGAAATATTTCATCATATAACAGTGTATGAGACAGGTTACCTATCAAACATCGTGAAGATTTTGACCAGTCACAATATAAAGTGTCTCGTGATCGAGAAAACCCTTATTAACGACTAGGGAATCTGACATGCTGACCACATATCACTCTTTTACTAAGCTGGAATAATGTGAGCTCTGAGATTCACACATGTGGATGTGAGGACGCCCCCAAGATCCTTCTAGCAATTTTACTTTTATATGAAAAAAAATGTGATTGTTGTATATTAAAATGTATTTACGTATTATATATATATATGTATATATATATATATATATGTGTGTGTGTGTGTGTGTGTGTGTGTTTATGTGTGAGTGAGTGAGTGTGTGTGTGTGTGTGTGTGTGTGTGTGTGTGTGTGTGTGTGTGTGTGTGTGTGTGTGTGTGTGTGTGTGTGTGTGTGTGTGTGTGTAAATAATTAAATGACTTCTTCATCCTCTTCAAGAATTAGGTGATATCGCCTATTCCATTGGTCTCAATCGTCAAGTCACTTTTTACGAGGTCTACCCAATTATCTCTTCCCGTTGGTAATATACTCCGTCATTCTATAAACATTATCTTGCCATAAGAGTATGAAAATTACATTTGTGTAATTAAATGACTAATGAGACAAAATTAATGTTTTTTAATAATAAACTGGTTTTATATAGGAATTAATTATTCTACTGTTATCATATAATGTTCTTGATATTTATATTATTTTAAAATTAGGTAGCATGTATTACAATTTATTAAGACATGATGTCTTTTTTACAAAACATATAGCTGTGAATTCTGCCGCGGTTATGAAGCTACTTTATTCTGGAAAACGAATATTATATTTGAACTTTTATACTCCTCATTAAATATGTAATCAATCATCTAGTAAGTAAATGAAATAAACTGTATTTATTTAGTCAAAATAAGAAACTAATATTTCCAATGGCCAGAAGACTTAGGTTTTTAGGTATGTTGGTAGACTTCACACACTGAAGCATTAGCAGCCTATTTTAAATAAACTAAACACGTCATATCATTTATAGAGTCCGGGAAAATGGTGAAATACAGTAGTTTCCAGCATTGAATACACATGAAATGGAACTATCGATGTTCTCATATCGAAACCTATCTTTGTATTTTTAAACAGCATATCCATTCTGTTTCGAGCGAAGAGAGGAAATAAATAAATAAAATAAGTAGCAGACAAAATCAAGACCCCAATTTCTTCAAAAAGTATGAAAATTTACCGTTATTATTGCCTAGCCAATCATGTTGACATCCATAATTAAAGAATTCGCCGCCCGACTGACGGTCAATCGGATTCAATTAGCGGTTTTTTAGATGTGTGTTTAACAATTCCACAAACATTATTAGCAGGAAAAAGCAAACCGGCAATGCGACCAATGCGTGTAGAGTTGTTGCATCCGCAGTTATTCAAGTGTTATTGCAGAGCTACACGTCTTGATCTCAGGACCTTGCAGTTGGAACTCGCAGCTGATTTTTTAACAGGATCCTTACTAAGTGTATTATATGGATGCGAAACATAGATTCTTACTTCAATGTAGGAGTAAAGATTACAAGTATTTTAGAATAAAGTTCTTAGGAAAATGTTTATACCAAATAGAAACAAATAGATAGGTGAAAAGTGAAAATAATTCTGAGCTTCAAGATCTTTATGGGAGACCAGATTTAATAATCAAGTCTCATTGATTGAGATGTGCAGGACATGTGGCACGAATGGGGAATGAAAGAGAGGCATAAAAACTCCTTATAGGACAACAAGAAGGAAAGCACCCGGTAGGTAGGCCAAGAATAAGGTGAGAAAATGACATTAACCACGATTTGAGGGAGGAAAATCATAGAGCATGATTAGGAAACATTAGCTAAGGATAGGGATGAATGTAGAGATTAAGTCCGTGCTGCCATGAACCTATGGGTTCAATAGTGCCAGTGAGTTAGAGTTATTCATGTATGGTTTTAAAATATGAATGTTGTTCCTTGCATATTAAAGTTATTGTAATTGGATCATGTTAATATGGATGTATGTTCCTTCCTGGGATCAAAAATCTAGCAGACTGCTGCAAAATCAGATCGTTCAATCTAATTAAATGTTTAAGAGGATCGAGAATATAAAAGTAGGAGTGTCGCGAAAGGATGGGTAGATTCAGCACGTGGAATATGTATAAGGGGGGGGGGAGTTTCAAGACAAACTCAATCCTGAATTGTTCGCGCGTGAAAACGATTGCCAAGTCTACACAAATCCAATTTCATCTCTTCTCACAATCGATCAAATACTGAATTATTTTTCAACTGCAGCAAGATTTTCAAAATACAAATGAAATTCACATTTAAAGCGACAGTATGGATCTACAAAACAATATTTTTTTTTTACAAAATGTAATATTAATTTATTGCAATTCCCTGATTGTATTTTTTTACACGCTTTATATTAGCTTGACCTGTATCTATCTATCTATCTATCTATGTAACTGAATCTTTCATCGCGTTTTTCACCCACTTAAAATAATTGGATCGACTTGAAATTTTGTATACTTGTAAAGAACCCGTGACAATACAATAATTTCATATTTGTTTTCTAAAATCGTGGCCAGAATCATAAGAAAATCAAAAAAATTGTTTTTGTAATTGTGTAACGGAATTTTTGAACCCGATTTTCACCCACTTAGAGACATTGGACCGACTTGAAACTTTGTATACTTGTAAAGAACCCGTGACAATACAATAATTTCAATATTTGTTTTTCTAAAATCGTGGCCAGAATCATCATAAAATCAAAAAAAGTGTTTTGTATCTATGTAACGGAATCTTTGAACACGATTTTCACCCACTTAGAAGTCATGGATCGACTTGCAACTTGTATACTTGTAAAGGACCCGTGACCCACTATAATAATTTCATATTTTATTTCTAAATTTCTGGCCAGAATCATCAGAAAATCAAAAACATTAAAACTGGTATAATAGGTTACGAACTTGTCGACTTTTTACTCAATCGTTGTCAGAGCTCAGTTGGTAGTGGTATATAGTTTCAGTAATCCATAGGTCTCTGGTTCGAGTCCGGCTGGGGAGAGGATTTTTTTTTAGAAGAGTAATAATTTTAGCTCATACTACAATAGTATGGAATTTAAATATATTTACATTCTTATTTTATTCTGTAAAATATTAAAACTAAAAAATAAAAAAAAAATAATAGTTTTAAAACACTAAAACAGCACGCTTTATTAGAAAATCGAACTCAAAAATGAAAAATAATTTTAATTTCCAACACGCTTGGGATAAATTTAAAGTGGTCAACAAAAAAATCTTCTCCAACACTATAGAATAAAATAGAATTATCAACAAAAAGAAAATAATTTTACCATCAAAAGCGTGGGGTGCCTTTTATGATTTTTTACATGTTCTTCTTAGAGACTTTACTTTTACCAATATATGTTTAATTATCAAATATATTAATTGATATAGCGCACCGCCCGCTTTTGATGGTAAAATTATTTTCCTTGTTTGTTTGATAATTCTTATGTTATTCTATATGTGTTGGAACTAAGATTTTTTTGTTGACCACTTTAAATTTATCCCAAGCGTGTTGGAAATTAAAATTATTTTTCATTTTTGAGTTCGATTTTCTAATAAAGCGTGCTGTTTTAGTTTTTTAAAACTATTATTTATTTTAATTTAATATTAATTGGTCTCATAAGTGAAGTCGGTTCTTAATGAAATGTTGTGCATCTGGTGGAACTTTGTGGGTGTTCATGAGCTTGCAGTTGATGCAGGTCTTTATTCTCATCTACTCAAATGAGTTTATGCAAGTTTGAGGGCCGCGGATTCGAACCGGACCCCATACTTAGGCCTAATCAACAACATTACGAAAATTCAGAAATTGGGTGAAATCGAACTGCTACCACATCCAGGAATACTCTGATCTATTTTATCTGTTTCGATCCATGGTCCATTTATTGCTTGAAATTTCAGAAATATTGAAGTTGTAGAAGTGGGTTACTCAACGATTTATTCGCATCAAAAACCAGAGATTGGTACCGTTACAGAAAGATAGCTCAATATCATGGAATCCAATTGTCTATACCTTGAAAAGTAGTTTCATTTTCTTGTCAGAAAACATTCCAAATAAAATGTTGTTTAAAAACGACGACATTACTTATCTGTAATTTCTAAGGATCTCAAGTTTTACAATATTATACTGACTATATTATTAATAATAATAATAATAATAATACATAACAAAGGCCGGCCATGCATGGAAAATTGAAAGAAGGAACAGAAAAGGAAGACCAAGAATAGCCTGGAAGAATAACATTCAACATTCAGTAAGGAGGATAGACAACGGTGGAGAACTTTAATTAAGGGAGATTTGTGAATGTGCATTACAAACTGATAATCTATAAGTCATTTAGGCCTATATATATTTTTAAATCATGTTAATTATTGATATTGGTTGGCGAAAAACCTTAATGATGAGGAAAATTCTTAATGAATAAATAATAATAATAATAATAATAATAATAAGAATTGTAAACATTTATTATACATTAAATTAAATCTTTATATAGTGATAGGCTATTTTATAAAAAATATCAAAAACAGGCTTTGTAATGTATCCCAAATATTAGTGACACGATTTCGACACGTTGATATATTTACCGTTATTGGATCCATCAATTTCATACATAGAATAAGTAGTAACAATACATTTATACAAAAGGCACTAGGAAAGTTTTGCAATACGCAATAATCCAAGGCCAGACAGGCCTGGCACTTCTAGGGGAAGAAAGAGGGTATCAAACAATATAAAATTGGGGGAGCATTCTTCCACAGATGCACTTTAAGTTTAACAGCAGAAGTGAAAGTTTGTAAGAATGTCAGGGTGGTCCTAACTTCAGTACAGTGTCATTATTCGATAAAACTTTTCTGGGGATCTGACTGTAGATCAGTGCTGTGAGGAGATGGCTCCTGTATTGGGCTGGGGATCTGACTGTAGATCAGTGCTGTGAGGAGATGGCTCCTGTATTGGGCTGGGGATCTGACTGTAGATCAGTGCTGTGAGGAGATGGCTCCTGTATTGGGCTGGGGATCTGACTGTAGATCAGTGCTGTGAGGAGATGGCTCCTGTATTGGGCTGGGGATCTGACTGTAGATCAGTGCTGTGAGGAGATGGCTCCTGTATTGGGCTGGGGATCTGACTGTAGATCAGTGCTGTGAGGAGATGGCTCCTGTATTGGGCTGGGGATCTGACTGTAGATCAGTGCTGTGAGGAGATGGCTCCTGTATTGGGCTGGGGATCTGACTGTAGATCAGTGCTGTGGAGGAGATGGGCTCCTGTATTGGGCTGGGGATCTGACTGTAGATCAGTGCTGTGAGGAGATGGCTCCTGTATTGGGCTGGGGATCTGACTGTAGATCAGTGCTGTGAGGAGATGGCTCCTGTATTGGGCTGGGGATCTGACTGTAGATCAGTGCTGTGAGGAGATGGCTCCTGTATTGGGCTGGGGATCTGACTGTAGATCAGTGCTGTGAGGAGATGGCTCCTGTATTGGGGAATGATTGCCCACATCCCACGACTATATTCCGCTGGTACAGAGAATTGAAGAAGGGAAAATTTGGCCTTGAAGATGATCCTCATCCAGGGCGGCGGGTCGAGTCAGTTGTCGACAAGAACATCGAGGCGAATAACCTACCAGCAGATAGAAGAGTCCCTCCACATTTTTGCAGCAGCCACTCATAAAATATTATATGAGCATCTTCATATTAAGAGGTGGGTGCAACATGTGCTTATTGAGGAGCAAAAGGGCACGCGGGCAAATGGTGCAAAATGATGTTGAAAAAGTTTAGTAACGGGGCTTCCCTAACATAAACAGCATCGTCATAGGTGACGAAACATGGCTCTATTACTATGGCGCCCAAACGAAACCCCAGAAAAAGGTGTGGCTGTTTGAAGATGAGGGTAGTGAGGAAATCACGATCACTGAATAAAAGAATGAAAACCGTCTTCTTCACCACAAGGGGGATTTTGGAACGGGTTGTACTGCAAAAAAAAACGCACAGTCGCAGCAAAATGGTACACAGAAGAATGCCTGCCAAAGATGATTGCAGCACTGAAGAAACTCCGCCCAAGGTCAAGGCTAGACACATGGATGCTGCATCATGATAATGCACCTGCCCATAGGGCCAGTGATACCGTGGAGTTCTTGAAGAAATAGAAACTTCCGCTGCTTGAAGATCCTCCCGACAGTCCTGATCTTCCTCCTCGTGGCATTGTACTGTTCCCAGAAGTTAAACTGCTGATGAAAGGAAAGCGTTTCCCTTAGGAAAAGGTGCTTCTGGCACCATGGGACAACAAGTGCACGGAGCTGTCCGAAGAAATTTGAAGCAAGGTAGAGAAAATATTACGAGATTTCAGAATAAAGTTCTTAGGAAAATGTTTGGATCAAATAGAAACAAATAGGTGAATAGAGAAAATAATTGTAAGCTACAAGATGTTTATGGGAGACCAGTTATAATAAGCAAGTCTCATTGATTGAGATGTACAGGTCATGTGGCACGAATTGGGAATGAAAGAGAGACATAAAAACTCCTTGTAGCGATTCGTTTCAACGTATAGTGGTGGTATTGAGTGTGGTGGAAATTATTCTGAGAGGTCGTGAAAAGTATACCCGTATTGCTAAATTTTCCTAGTGCTCATGTACGAGTATATATATATATATATATATATATATATATATATATAAAATCCTGGCGCGACAGGCCTACAAGGCCCTTAGCCTACCAGCCGGCTGCTAACCTCACATCCACATGTGTCAATCACAGAGGTAGATGATAATCAGCCAGTGTAGGGGTGACATGTGGTCAGCATGTCGACTCCCCAGAGCGTTATAGCTGGTTTCCTCAACCTGGAGCCGCTACTTATTGTAGCTACCCAAATGCTCCACGATGCTGGGTGGGCACCGGTCCCATACTGGCCGAAATACCATGAGAAAATGTCTTCCCCCATGGAGACTCGAACCAGCGCAAGTCCCGTAGCTCTGCGCCAAGGCTTCCTGCCTTAACCACTCGGCCACGGCGCGGGACATATATATAAGATTATAAATTTTAAAAAAAACATATTATATGGGATGTGGAGCAGAAACCGAAGATTTAATATTAGAAGATCAGAAAGTGTATATATGAGGATGTGATGAATTTGAGTACTTGGGAGTAAAAGTAGATAAAGAGAACTAAACAAAAAAGTGATATTAAAACAGAACAATAAAGTAGAAGAAATAAAGGTATAACAATAACAGCAATGATAAATGGAGCCTTATGGAACAGACATATAACCAGAAAAAATAAGTTACAAATATATAATTCAGTAGTGAGAAGTACTGTCACATATGAAGCTAAAGTTTTGAAAATTAAACAAAATCTTATGTGGATGGAATGGATTTCTTGGGGAGAGCAGCAAGATGTCCCAAAATTAGAGGAAATAAAAATGCTGTCATACGAGAAGAAATTACTATTAGATATTCAATTGCTAGATTATATAAAAATACAAGCAATAAATTAATGTGGGCGTGTACGACGATGCAAGAAGAAAGGTTACCCAAAACATGGAATGCTGTCCCACATGAAAGAAGAAGAAAGGAAGAACCTCGAAAACTCGTGAATGCAAGAAATAGAACTGGAATGAGAAAAGAGGACTGGAGAACATGGAGTGGATGGATAGAGACGAGTGGAGAAGAAAATAAAAGGTTAGGCACAGAAAGAAGTGTAAAACATTGAAAATCTCTAATATTAATAAAAAAACCATAGATTATTCTGTATCTCTGTTACGAGTTTCCATATCTTATCCAAACACACATTTTACTTGTATGTCCTTACGTAGCCGGCTATAATTAAAAGAACAAGACTGAAAATCTAATTTATTTCCAAAGTTTAATTTTACAAGGAAAGGTCCCACATGCCATTAATAACTTTTATCCATGTAAAACTCAACTTGGGACAATATGAGGATTTCAATCTTGTTTTGATCGATCTTTCAATTAAATCATTAATTTTATTTCTCCATCGCTGTCTCTCTCTCTCTCTCTCTCTCTCTATCTCTCTCTATCTCTCTCTCTCTATCTCTATCTCTCTCTATCTCTATCTCTCTCTCTCTATCTATCTATCTCTCTCTCTATCTCTCTATCTCTCTCTATCTCTATCTCTCTCTCTATCTCTCTCTCTCTCTATCTCTCTCTCTATCTATCTCTCTCTCTCTATATCTCTCTCTCTATCTATCTCTCTCTCTATCTCTCTCTCTCGCTCTCTCTCTCTCTCTCTCTCTCTCTCTCTCTCTCTCTCGTGTAGTTCATTTTGAAACTATTTAACCATATAATTTCCTCCCACCTTTGTTTTGCCAAACTGTAGATATTTGCAATTCCTTTTATTTATTAATAATGCGCTTTCCACATCATTACTTAATTTCTACTTTTGGCATAATGCGGCTTCTACTTAAAGTCAACTTCCGTAGCGACAAAGCTATCCTTTTCCATAATTTATATCCCACACCTCGAATCCACATGGTTTATAATAGAATAATGAGATGCCTAAAAGTGACCGTGTTGTATCCATATGAAGGAGAAAGTGTGATCCTACGTTGTCACCATGTGGCATAAGATTGGGATACATTTTGGATTCACTTGCGGTTCACTCAAGTTGAAGCTAGACTCTCTTAACAGGGAAGTGCAAGAAGGTTTGTAGAAATAAAAATCATGGGTTGATGCAAATAAATTCAATTTTCTATACTTTAATTTCATTTTCCTATTTTCCAATTAAATCTTGGATTGGCGGCACTTTTAATATAACTTTCCTCCCACTTTATGAAACTTTATCATTGTTTGATCAGTTATCTATTCGTAAAAATATGCTATTCACTTATATTTAAAGTATTATACTTTATATCATTGTATTTAAATATGTGTAGTATAATGTTAATCTATGTTTTCAATGTGCGGCTGTCGATCAAATTGTTAACGTATTAAGAAGTTATGCGATTTATTCACTTAATATTTTCTAAACAACTTGAACATGTTTAACTATATTTTAATTATATCTTTCTTCTGCTCATATAATGTTTAAAGTTCTATTCACCTAGGTCTCTACAACAACAGGGATCAGCTTGGGAGTAGGCCTAGACAATTGAATACAAATAATTTATAGCATGCAATTTTACCACTCTTGTGACTTATATAATTTATTATTCTAATTGGTTGAAAAATAAAATGTTCTTATATTTATTGTGGTCTCGAGGTACCGTGCTGCCTTGTCACGCAGCGAGCCCGGGTTCGATTCCCGGTCGGAACAGGCTCCTGGGTGAGATTTTTTCGGGGCTTTTTCTCACCTGTAAGACAGATGTCAGGAAGCTTAGCGCCCAGCGGTCCCCGAAAATCATCCGGCCATCATCATCATCCTTATCATTATTATCATCATCCTTCACTGGTGTGGAAAGCAACGGGAAGCTACCACACATATAATTCCCTACTAAAGCTACAAAGTATAGCATGAAAATGCTATGATTGCAGTGAAAGACCTGCCCTCGGGCAGAATTACTATGGATGGATGGATAGTTATTTATTTTTTAACAGACTTTCCTAAATAGGGTATGTTAATGGCGACAAAGCACACTTGGCAATAGAGGAGGAAAACAATAGATAGTTTGACAGTTTTAATTGGATATTTTCAAATATCCAATAATGATCTTCACTCATTAGAAGTGAAGATATTGCAATTATATTCATTATCATAATCATCTGATCATCTGCATTACGGTTGGGCCATAAGGCCTCTTCAAGTTCGAATCAAAACGGGTCTCACCATATTTTCGTAGACCTTCCTGGGTTTCTTCTTGCAAGAGGATTGTAGTTGTATATTGTTCTGGTAATTGATGTTTCTGGCATGAGTTTTACGTGCTCTCTCTCTCTCTCTCTCTCTCTCTCTCTCTCTCTCTCTCTCTCAAATTGACTTGATGTCTTCTATTATTTCTATAATGTGTCTTTGGGATGGGACGGCCAGAGAAACGGCTTGAGACCTGAACAGGTCGCATTGACCTAATCCTGGAAAGGAAGAAGAAGAAGAATGTGTATTTTTAGTTCTGATCTAATGTCTTTATTTCTCTTTTTAATTAAATTCGTTTAAAATTTGAAATGTTAACAGCTTTATAAATATTTTGATTTCTAAACTTCTACTCAATAATGTCTGCCCACCGCTGTGGTCTCGAGGTAGCATATTGCCAAATCACGCAGCAGGCCCGGGTTCGATCCCCGTTCAGGACAAGTTTCCTGCATGAGTTATTTTTCGGGGTTTTCCCTCACCTGTAAGACAAATGTCAGGAAACTTTAAGGTCCAAACAGTGTCCGAACACCATCTAGCCATCATTATCATCATTAGCATATTTATCTCATTAGATATAGCATAATTGTCATCATCATCACCTCACATACAGTCGGAGCTGCGTAAATCCGCCTTCCAGAAGCCCAAGTCGCAAATGTGAGTTACAAATACGCCATGCCAGGAGAAAATACCAGGACTACCTGATGGTATTAATAAAAAAAACTCAATAATGTCTTAAAATAATTATGTCGAAGTACATCATAATTATTACTATTTTATATACAAAATCTCCTACATTTTCTTTAAAGAATATTACATTTCTTCTTCTACTTCTTCACTTCTTGGATTAGGCATTAATTGCCTGTTCCGTCTTCACTAATAGATCTAAGACCATCTCTTCCGAGGACGTCCGACATCTCTTCTTTTTAATAATATTTACTTACTTACTTACTCTTACTTACTCACTGGCACTATGGAACCCGTAGGTTCATGGTCGCACGACATAAGCTCTCCATACATCCCTATCCTGAGCTAATGCTTTCCAATCATTCCCTGTATAATTTTACCCCAGTTGAACCCATGTCCGCATTTCTTGACGGTTGTATTTTTTACGGTGAAAGATCGTCACTCTTTCGACCAAGGTACTTTTTTCGTCTGGCTTATCATCTTCGACCAGTCCGACATGGGTAACCCAATCGGCAGCAATGCTACCGCCGGCATAGCTCTCAGGATCATTTAAGCACGCAAAGCCACTCGACCACGACAAGGTAAAGATACCATGGAGGGTTTATTTTAATAATATATAATAAATATAATTCCTAATAAAATTTTACCAGGGCATACATGTAATAATAACATATATTATTCTTATATTCTAATGTTAAATCCTAATCGATAATGTATTTTGTTTTTTATTATGTTCGATTATTTTATTGTAGCTTTAACTGTTAATGGCTATATTATATCCTAGCATTTAAAGACGTGAATCATTATCATAATGCCACGAGTGATTTCCAAATTATCGATAAATTCACGACTCACGAAGTGAGGAGTGAATTTATCTAGAGAATTTGGAGATCAAGAGTGGCATTTGTTAGGACTATTTAACGAATAAAATTAAGGTGTTTACTCACAAATCATTATTTAACTATAGTTATTTTAAAATATTTATATATTTAATGTAAACGGCGATGTTTGAAAACAAATGAGAAACGATAGGTACGCTTCTACTGCTTCTTTTGTTTATCACTGCAACCAGATCATACTATTTATTGCCAAAGGAACGCAATATTGTAAGGAGGAGCTTTCTTTAATATGGTAATTATAACGCTGATAAATATTTGGTGAAACACGACTCTGATTGGTTGTAAAACAGAAATCATTGAAACGTGATTGGTCATTGACTCCCATTTGGGGCATGAGTTAAATAGTCATTATAAATGACTCTTCAGTCCAACAAAATGAACGTTGCCACTCGCACAACAGCATGCATTTTCCAATATCTCAAATTCAGACTTCTCAGATCATTCCCTGTAACTATATCATCAAGCCAACCTTTTCTAGGTCGTTCTCTTTCCTTGACCTCCAATTTTGTAGTTCAAAATAATTTTAAGCATTATTTCATTCCTCATTCTTTCAACGCGCCCCAACCATTTTATTCTTAAGGCTTTAATAAATCATTTAATATACTTGTACTCATTTCCCAAAAATTAATGACTTTAATGACACGAAATATCTATAAGAAAAAAGTTCTGCCGATATCTCGTTTTGTTATAGTACGTCTAAACCTAGGTCCTGCGAGTGCATAATGATAATGAGTATCCGGATATCGCAAATAATGTTATAATAAATTGTATACATTTATGAGCATTGTATTATGTAGATAAATCTTACATGAAATTACAAATAACAGTATAGGAATTACGGTAAATTTGCATGACCATATTTCTCAAGCAAAATTTCAGTTTCCTTAATCATATTTCGTCGCTTTGAATTCAAATAATTAATCCGTTTTCGTCATTAATGGATCCCACTGCACACACCATACTCAAATAAAAATGTTAATCGTATAACAGGGAACCTGAAACATTCTAATGTTAGACATACAAGCCGTTAAACAGTCATATGTATCGTTTGCTGTTCCTTAATATATTATTTCAATGCTGGAACTATAAAAATAATGGAATCTAGGTTTCTATCAATTTATAGTATGCTACTTCTTGTATTCATAGTTTATTACTTTTGAATGAGAAAAAAAACAAAAAGACAACATAAGATTTATTTTTAGTAAGGATTGGAAGACTTCATTTCTTGAAATCATTTTCTGTTTGATGGGTCATGTAAGCGGATTATTTGATCGATATCTGTTAGCGTTTTATACAAGCATTGAAATCTCCAGGGAAACTGCTTTTCAATTCTAAGCTTTCCTGTTTGCTTTCCACTTCTACTATCGTGAAAATGTTTCATTCCCTTATCCCCCCTTTGTAAACTCCCCGTCTCCTATTGCCTTCTTCTCTTACAGTTTACCTTAACTTTATTTTATTGGAAGATTTGAAGGAAATTTCTTCCTATATAATTTGTTTTCCAAGTTAAATTACAAGAAAATTGCAAAACGTTTGCAGAATAAGGCGATGTTGATGTTTATTCTTTTTGGTGGGAGGCATTCAACTGTTTTGTCATTACATCGTGCAAATTATTGGATTTTGTTAGTAATTTGAGATGCTACAAAAACCAGTTTGTGCCTAAACTTTGTGTGGTTATATTAATACCATAATATAATGATATTACTTACAGTCCCGTCATTTCAGCTTTGATTCTTAAAAACGCTGAAGTATTCCCACTCATTGTCACTGTATAAGCACTAAAATGGCAATGGTATCTATGCAGTATAAATAATCCATACAAAATGGATGAATATGAAGATAATCGAAAAGACATTACATTATATGCTCTAAGTAAAATTTGTTTTATTAATGAATTACATCAAAACCAAAAATTGCGAAATAGCTATTTATAGAGATCAGATTTTTTTTTTTTTACTTTTGTGAAATACTTAATACTTTTCAGGATAAAAAGTAACTACATACTGCCATAAGGTTTCTTAAATTTGGAGAAAACTGCAGCGTGATTTACATACCGTATGCAGTTTAGCAGTTTAGTAAATTGCTAAATATAATGATTGAGTAATGACAAATCAGGTAATCATCTTTTACTATTACAGATAGGAAAACAAGGAAAATAAATTACGTGTTATTTCTTACCGTAGAATGTTACACCAACTTCCCTATTCTATTACGTTCATTGGTCCCATGCTGTAGCCGAGTGTTGGGCAAGAAGCCTTGGCGCAGAGCTACGGGACTTGCGCTAGATCGAGTCCCCATGGGGGAAGAAATTTTCTCATGGAATTTCGGCCAGTACGGGACAGGTACCCACCCAGTATCGTGAGGCATTAAGTAGCTACTCCAGGTTGAGAAGACCAGCTGGGGAACCCGACATGCTGACCACATGTCACTCCTACACTGACTCGTTGATCGTTTACCTCTGTAATTAACACTTGTAGATGTGAGACCAGCAGCCGGCTGGTAGGCCAAGGCCTTCTAGGCCTGTCGCGCTTGGAGTATGGAGTGTTCTGTTTATTGGAATATGATAGACATATAAAAATTAAAAATGTTTGCCTTCTTTCGACATTTCAGGTCTAATTCAACTCGCTTCACAAATTTATGACTGTATTACCGGTATTGATACAATAACACATTCCAGTGCACATTACTGTTTGCTCTTTTAAATCGTTTGAACACCAGTGCTCATATAATGTCCAGGGTCTTTAAAAATATAGCAGTAGTCGTTGCATAGTCTACTGTATAGTATAGCATACATACAATATATTGATATCAATGTTTAATTTATTATGAAGTGATCATCAAATGTTCGTGATAATGAAATTCCAATCTATTTGCTTTAATGGCTGAGTAAATGCATATAGTTACATTGATTGAGCTCATAACTTTCCAAATACGAGTTTAAAATGCAAGTCTCTGAACGAACTTTGGTAAGTTATTATTAGGGCTAGGATTTTTATGTAATAAACGATATGATTGCAAATGTAGATAATCCAACTGTTTGTGTGTGAAACCAAAACAAAAGACAGTCAGAAGTCTAACTTCTATTCAACTGCCTGTGTGTAAAACAAAAACAAAAGACAGTCAGAAGTCTAACTTCTTATTATACTATTCAAATGTTTGTGTGTGAAACAAAAACAAAAGATAGTTATAAGTCTAACTTCTCATTATACTACGTTGCAATCTTAACTTTTAGTAAATGAAAATCCTAGCCCTAGTTATTATTCATCAGGATATATTATAAATTACAAGGGAACAGGCAATAGTGCATTTGGTTAAGGCAATGCGCTACAAGTCGGAAAGTCGAGGTTTCAGGATCAGGAGTTTTAAATTGATGTAAATCTTCTGGCGTCACCATAGTCCTGGGATCGACTCTGCCTCTAACTGAAATGTATACCAAACATATGTTCTGAGGTTTAATGCTACCGTCAGTTATGTCTGACAACCCGGTCTGACATATATTGATTTTCTAGAAACGTGTGAGTCCTACTACCCTTAAGGGGATCACTTTAATTCTACCTTGTTTATAAATTAGACCAACATATTATACATGATATATTATAACGCCTTCCCTTTGATTTTATAAACATGTGTGAATATATTTTTATAGAGGTTCGGGTTCAGTTTTCGCTAAATATAATTTTTTTTAATATTTCGTACAGAGTCTGGGATGGGTTATGCACTACCTCATGAGGACAATTGTGAAGTAATGAAACATATTCGAGTAAATTTAAACTAAGATGGCAAGAATAAGGAAGATGGCAAACACAAACTCATCCTTTTAGCGTAATAACTATATATATATATATATATATATATATAGGCCTACAGCCTTTTACAAGTTTTACGTAGTTATGAAGCTTGCAATTGTAGGTTAGCCAACCCTGTTTGCGAAACAACAAACAGGTGAGAGGGGTGCATATTGATCCGTGAGGGTGAATCTCGTTACGAACCACTGGACATTTGTCTGTGCTAATAAACGTGTCTCCAGGTCATTGAGCACTTGTAGCACGGCGTTAGTGTTCGATTCCCATATTATGACAAACCAAATATCAGTAGAAAGCTAGTATAGTAGATTAATATACAATGGATATATTTTATAAGCATTTAAAATCATATACAGAGACTTCAGAATGTAATAGGGTACAGAAAAACGAATTTGTCATACTATTAGAGGGAACTTATGTCTGTCAATGGTTGATTTAGTTGTTGTGTGCAGTTAATTAGGAGTATAATCAGTTAAGAAATTTAGACCAAACAGGAACAAGAAAACTTAGATCAATTACGAATGAAGATCGAACAGATAGATCTACAATTTCATTATAATTACACCAGTAGTGCAGAAGTTACACCAGTAGTGCAGAAGTTACACCAGTAGTGCAGAATGGACGGACGAAGTCAAAGACATCCTGCGTGTTTCAATTATTTCAGATGCGGAGTGATTTGGAATATCAAAATCTACCTTAAAAATATAGGCCTATAGGACTAATTAGAACATTTACAATATTATGATTATTGTCTTTGTTTTGAACATACTTTGTCATCCACTACCTTAAACCATTTATCTCAGGTTCAGATAAATTTAAACCAACACAGAAGAAATTCATCGTATTGCGTCTGATTTAAAATTTTCACACATCGTAGCAATTGATAAGCTTATTGGATCCTCCTTAGGATTTGGTAATTTCATTGCTACTCCTACCATAACCACATCCTACTCGATATCAGGCATGCATGTATTATATTAAGTGCACTCACTATTGTTGTGTATAAAGACGAAACGTTGTAAATATTCCCAATACTTCTAATATTAATAGAAGCTGCACAGTTTCATTATATCGTTTAATCATTTCTAAATAATAAATTAAGATAAAATTACTACTTACTCTATTTTGACAAAGTTTTGATTTTATTGTGTATTCTATAATAAATATTAATTTTATTATAACAAAATTGCGAAACACGGATGAGGAATTAAGACTCACTGGTGTGACAGGCCTTGGTATACCAGCCGGCTGCTGACCTCACATCCATATGTGTTAATAACATAAGTGAAAAATCATCCAGCCACTATAGAGGAACTCAACTACAATTGAGAGAATGCATCACTTAATGAAGTGACGCTCCATGGGATCTGCAGGTAGCACCTCAGTTGGTGTTGGCTCTCGGAGTATTTTTTTTTGTAGGCTGAAGTATAATTAAACTCCTTGACATATGTTCACAAAGTGTTTTATTGGAATCATATGTAGTCATTGAATTACAAAAATATAGGGTTTTTGGTAAACTCTATTCAACTAGTAAACAATTTAAAAACCTGCGAATGGCTTGATCTATCTGTGAAGCAAGCGTATGACGCCATAATGAGTGCTCAGCTAAGATATTTGTAACTCGAGGTCCATTTGGCCGTACTATTTGTTTAATTAACAGTAAGTTTCTTTATTAGGACTCTTGTTGAAATCGCTATGTATATTGTTTTTTTTTTTTTGATAAAGTTGCATATATATATATATATATATATATATATATATATATATATATATATTGCAATGTTTTGATATTTAGTGTGAATTTTCCTGTAAGAGAAGCTACTATTCTTTAAAAAATATATAATGTAACTTGGAACGTTGCGAAAATATACGTCATTGCATAGTGATGCAACATGTCGTTTACAACGTTGAGGAATGAAACAGGAAAGCAACATGAGTAACTGTTTTATGTTTCAAAATGCATGCACATCGGCTGATTTGCTGCTAGGGGCGGAGATAATGTGAATTGATCAGGGAGTGAGCGTACTCCATCACATTATGATGTACTTATTTATTGGATTTACGGCCGTTTGAGTGTAGTCATAAGCTCTTCTCTATTCGGGGTTTCTATGCTATTTAATTTAGTTACGCTTATTTCCCTACAGCTGTCATGGGTGGCATGTGGCCGGCTTTCCGATCCAATGAGACATCTTATAGACGACTGATATTTTATTTCAATGATGAAGGTGGGTAAATTTTTGCTTAGAGGCCTCTTTTCTCAGACTTAAAGTTCTTTTATGAGCCTGAAAATCTTCAGACTCGTGACTCACAAATTGAAGTCCCTCTCAACAACATGTTCCTTGGATTTTCCATCCTAAAAAGCCCGGGGTTGAACTCGCGACCTCTGAGGCCGGTGACATTATATTATAAGACGGTCAATATTGAATCCCTATGTGAATAATCAGCCTCGTTTTGTGTAAAGGGGACAATTCAAATCAAATCGGACAGCAAAAAATCTTGCAATTTATTTTCTTAATTTTATGTATCCCTAAATATAGTGTATACATTTATAAACGTATTAATATCAAAATGTAATTTTTATCATTTATATTTTCATAGTTATGACGATCTAAAATTATCGTAAATATGAAAAACTAAAACGTTTACTAACTAATGTTTCTGAAACAGTAAACAGCAAACATTTGTTTCAACGTATTTATGTAGGTGATATCATGTAGTTTAAGGGTGTTATTTTTATGATTAGAATATTTTTATTTCCGGTGTCAATTTTCTATTATATAGCGGTTTACTGCAGTACACATCGTACAATGAAAACGAAAAAAAAAAGAGGATATTATTCACGTAATAAGGATTAATTTCCAACAATTACTTTTTCGGTGAGAAGAATATTTCACACAATATAAATGTTTTTTTTATTATCTATTTCATTAAAAGCTGGCGATGAACAGCGCAGCTGGTTCCAAGGTCGGGAGCGTAGTTATTGAAACAGCTGACCCTGCTTCATCAGTGACTTTTTCAATCGCCGTTAAATCTAATAGATTATTTAAATCATTATAAAAGTTCTATTGCTGTGCTTATATGAACAAATTATTTTTTCGCTATTGATGTATATATATAAACACACAAAATAAATATAATTAAATATGTAAGGAAAACTGTTAACAGACTTTCTTCAAAAGTATCTATTTGTTGTTGTATGAGCTCAGTGGAACAGTAGGCCTAACTGCTAATTTATAAAAGTGGCGATATTTTAATTTTTACGAAGTAGATCGGCCGCGGTGGACTAGTGGTTAAGCTCCTTGCCTCTGGTCCCGAGGGTCGCGGGTTCAAACCCGGCCGGGGTCAATGGATTTTTTAGGACGGAAAAATCCAAGGAGCAAGTCCTCCGGGAGGGACTTTAAGCCGTGGGTCCCGAGTCTGAAGATTTTCAGGCTCGTAAAAATCCTTAAGCCCGAATGAAAAGGCTTCTTAGCAAAATTTACCGAATTTTCCCGTCCTAGTGCTACCTTGGTTTCCTAGATGTCAGTATGAGGCGGAACGCTGACCACGGACCACTCAACATGACGTCTATACGAAAACAAGTGTAACTAAATTAGTATGGTTGAAATTCTTCCCTGTAGGGGGAGAGAGCCTAAATCTCTGTAAAGGGAAAACATGGGCTTACAATACAAAAAATACGAAGTAGATACTTTTAATGTTAAAACATTTATGGAATTTAACTGCTGAAGTAAGGAGCTCTGTTACTCGAGTTTACTGTGAATTATTAGACAAACCATTTATTTTGTTACAAACTTTTTCATTACAAGTCAAATGCAATATTAATAAAAACTCTTACATTATTAATTGAATATGCTGGTATTGATTTTATTTTGTTAATAATTAACAATTTCCACTTTAAAATAACTTTTATTCAGTGTACTTTATTGTACCCTGCAAACTATGACGAAATAATAATAATTTTAAAAGACATCACTTTCAAATAAACCCGAATGTTTTAATAAACGATAATAATGTACAGTCAGCATGTCTTAAACATGTGCTCTTCCGTCAACAATTCTCGAGTTCATATTACTTGTCACCAGACAGTTTCTATAAACAGAGCGTGTGTTTAGTACCTCGTAATTTTCGTGTTACGTATCACATTCAAGTTTAAAATATTTTTAAAAATAATTTTATTAACAAGTTTGCATATTTAAATGTTATTTTATTAGTGTAATTATACTGCATTCAGTGTGGGTAAGCCTAACTGATGTCAATGGAAGTGCTTCAATCCACTCGGACGACATCATAAGAAAAGTTTTAAAGTTTGAGATCTGTCGCTCCATGGATTTCTGAGGAATTCGGAGTCAATGTCAATAAAATATATTTACATCTCTTAAATGCCGCTAGTAGCCTAATAGGAGAACAATTAATTATTATAAATTATTATCGATAGCTTAACATTCCTTGCAATATTTAACATCAGACGTTGGTGTAAGTGTACAGTACTGAATATTACAACGCATTACAAAACTACTCTCTAGAAAATAATTGTTTAATGGGCCTACAAATTTGAATTTGTAGGTGTACAGAAATTTAAACCAAACTGTACATTGCCAAAAGCAGCACAAAATTAATGCCTACTTACTTACTTACTTACTTACTTACTCACTGGCACTATCGAACCCGAAGGTTCATGGCCGCGCGGACATAAGCTCTCCATACATCCCTATCCTGAGCTAATGCTTTCCAATCATTCCCTGTATAATCTACTTCCCTCAAATCATAGTTAATGTTGTTCTCCCACCTCATTCTTGGCCTACTGGAGAGATCAATAAAGGTTATTACATTTAACGACGCTCACTAACATGTGAGGTCATTATGTTCCTATTTATTTCAAGCGCGAGGTTCTCTACGACACGAGACTCATGGATTTTCTTCCTTCTGGAGAAAGCTACATTCAGAATTGCTAAGCCTTCAAAATTCCATTGATTCCTATCGAGTTTGAATCCGCGAACCTCGGTATCGGAGCGTACAGAGTAACCAGTAGTCCACGATGATGATTATGATGATGTAATAATAGTAATCATGACAATAAAAATAATGTAATGATGAAAATAGCAATAAAAATGTTTGGAAGTGCACAAAGTAGCTCCGTCATTGTTTGTACGAGCGAGCGATCTTTACCCACGTGAAAGGTATTACGGGCAGTCTACACATAGGATATTTTAGGGAAAATAATTATTTTTGGTAGTTTCCTTACATCCCACCATTCTTAATGACTAATTACAAACAATTTAAGTGCGTCATCAGGTAATCATATGGCTATTTTTTTATTTTGTCAATTTTTTTTTGTGGGAAAGGTCAATTGCATATTAATTGCATATACGCCCCTCAAAACAACGTAGCAATTCTCAAGCGCTAGAGCATAAAATCATCTGTAATGTGACTATCTTTTTCAAGTTGAGGGAGTAGTTATACTTCGAAAAATGTATTTCATAAAAGAGAATTTTTAAAACAAAACGATAAATTGACAGGTTATTACTCTTTAATTACATCAAACGAAGACCTGAAACTCGGTTCAGATATTCAGTATATCATAAAATTTTACTATAAAAAATTGTAAAATTTTAAAGATATGAGTTCAATTTTCACAATATTTTGTCTATTTCGTATGGAATATTCCAAAGATGATCAACATCATGAAAAATTGATTATTCGTGATGTTACAGATATGAAGGACATCTCGCCATCTTCTACCATCACTAGTAAACTGATGCCAATTCGTGTTTAAGTAAATGGCGAACAATTCCAACATATATAAGTGAAACATTGAAATTCTGCGTGGAAAACATCATTCACTCTACCGGAAAAATGTACACTCGTGCTCATCGATGAAACCCCTGGTAAAGCTGTTGTTTGTGTTACCACGCACGAATATACATGCATTTTCATACATAAAAAGTTGCTCATTTCGAACTCCTCTTTCATCCCTTAAACAATCTTTTGCAGCACTCTGTTTAGTTGAAAGTTCATTACTTGCGAGAAATTTGATATTTATTTAAAAACGATCTTACATAATCCTAATGACTAATGAAATTGAAATTATAGAGCAGCTTGATTCAAACTATAGTTTTAGAGACTAATGAAATTGAAATTATAGAGCAGCTTGATTCAAACTATAGTTTTAGAGACTAATGAAATTGAAATTATAGAGCAGCTTGATTCAAACTATAGTTTTTAGAGACTAATGAAATTGAAATTATAGAGCAGCTTGATTCAAACTATAGTTTTAGAGACTAATGAAATTGAAATTATAGAGCAGCTTGATTCAAACTATAGTTTTAGAGACTAATGAAATTGAAATTATAGAGCAGCTTGATTCAAACTATAGTTTTAGAGACTAATGAAATTGAAATTATAGAGCAGCTTGATTCAAACTATAGTTTTAGAGACTAATGAAATTGAAATTATAGAGCAGCTTGATTCAAACTATAGTTTTAGAGACTAATGAAATTGAAATTATAGAGCAGCTTGATTCAAACTATAGTTTTAGAGACTAATGAAATTGAAATTATAGAGCAGCTTGATTCAAACTATAGTTTTAGAGACTAATGAAATTGAAATTATAGAGCAGCTTGATTCAAACTATAGTTTTAGAGACTAATGAAATTGAAATTATAGAGCAGCTTGATTCAAACTATAGTTTTAGAGACTAATGAAATTGAAATTATAGAGCAGCTTGATTCACAACTATAGTTTTAGAGACTAATGAAATTGAAATGATATAGAGCAGTTGATTCAAACTATAGTTTTAGAGAGACTAATGAAATTGAAATTATAGAGCAGCTTGATTCAAACTATAGTTTTAGAGGACTAATGAAATTGAAATTATAGAGCAGCTTGATTCAAACTATAGTTTTAGAGACTAATGAAATTGAAATTATAGAGCAGCTTGATTCAAACTATAGTTTTAGAGACTAATGAAATTGAAATTATAGAGCAGCTTGATTCAAACTATAGTTTTAGAGACTAATGAAATTGAAATTATAGAGCAGCTTGATTCAAACTATAGTTTTAGAGACTAATGAAATTGAAATTATAGAGCAGCTTGATTCAAACTATAGTTTTAGAGACTAATGAAATTGAAATTATAGAGCAGCTTGATTCAAACTATAGTTTTAGAGACTAATGAAATTGAAATTATAGAGCAGCTTGATTCAAACTATAGTTTTAGAGACTAATGAAATTGAAATTATAGAGCAGCTTGATTCAAACTATAGTTTTAGAGACTAATGAAATTGAAATTATAGAGCAGCTTGATTCAAACTATAGTTTTAGAGACTAATGAAATTGAAATTATAGAGCAGCTTGATTCAAACTATAGTTTAGAGACTAATGAAATTGAAATTATAGAGCAGCTTGATTCAAACTATAGTTTTAGAGACTAATGAAATTGAAATTATAGAGCAGCTTGATTCAAACTATAGTTTTAGAGACTAATGAAATTGAAATTATAGAGCAGCTTGATTCAAACTATAGTTTTAGAGACTAATGAAATTGAAATTATAGAGCAGCTTGATTCAAACTATAGTTTTTGAGACTAATGAAATTGAAATTATAGAGCAGCTTGATTCAAACTATAGTTTTAGAGACTAATGAAATTGAAATTATAGAGCAGCTTGATTCAAACTATAGTTTTAGAGACTAATGAAATTGAAATTATAGAGCAGCTTGATTCAAACTATAGTTTTTAGAGACTAATGAAATTGAAATTATAGAGCAGCTTGATTCAAACTATAGTTTTAGAGACTAATGAAATTGAAATTATAGAGCAGCTTGATTCAAACTATAGTTTTAGAGACTAATGAAATTGAAATTATAGAGCAGCTTGATTCAAACTATAGTTTTAGAGACTAATGAAATTGAAATTATAGAGCAGCTTGATTCAAACTATAGTTTTAGAGACTAATGAAATTGAAATTATAGAGCAGCTTGATTCAAACTATAGTTTTAGAGACTAATGAAATTGAAATTATAGAGCAGCTTGATTCAAACTATAGTTTTAGAGACTAATGAATTGAAATTATAGAGCAGCTTGATTCAAACTATAGTTTTAGAGACTAATGAAATTGAAATTATAGAGCAGCTTGATTCAAACTATAGTTTTAGAGACTAATGAAATTGAAATTATAGAGCAGCTTGATTCAAACTATAGTTTTAGAGACTAATGAAATTGAAATTATAGAGCAGCTTGATTCAAACTATAGTTTTAGAGACTAATGAAATTGAAATTATAGAGCAGCTTGATTCAAACTATAGTTTTAGAGACTAATGAAATTGAAATTATAGAGCAGCTTGATTCAAACTATAGTTTTAGAGACTAATGAAATTGAAATTATAGAGCAGCTTGATTCAAACTATAGTTTTAGAGACTAATGAAATTGAAATTATAGAGCAGCTTGATTCAAACTATAGTTTTAGAGACTAATGAAATTGAAATTATAGAGCAGCTTGATTCAAACTATAGTTTTAGAGACTAATGAAATTGAAATTATAGAGCAGCTTGATTCAAACTATAGTTTTAGAGACTAATGAAATTGAAATTATAGAGCAGCTTGATTCAAACTATAGTTTTAGAGACTAATGAAATTGAAATTATAGAGCAGCTTGATTCAAACTATAGTTTTAGAGACTAATGAAATTGAAATTATAGAGCAGCTTGATTCAAACTATAGTTTTAGAGACTAATGAAATTGAAATTATAGAGCAGCTTGATTCAAACTATAGTTTTAGAGACTAATGAAATTGAAATTATAGAGCAGCTTGATTCAAACTATAGTTTTAGAGACTAATGAAATTGAAATTATAGAGCAGCTTGATTCAAACTATAGTTTTAGAGACTAATGAAATTGAAATTATAGAGCAGCTTGATTCAAACTATAGTTTTAGAGACTAGTATTTGGAAGATTCCGGCACCGACCGAATGTTCTGGACTAGTTTTCTTTCTATTCTTAAACTCCTAGGTATGAATTTTATCACCAGGAATAATTTAATCATGATTGTTATTTCATAACACCATTGAAATTAAATGAGTGAACATCTATAGAGAAAAAAAAAGACAAACACAATGTATATTTTTTCTTAGCTGAGGTAATGTTAAACAAGGTAGAATTTAAAAAAACATTAATAAGCATTGGTTTAATTAAAAATTCCCAATCTTATTTTATTTGATTTACACTAATTTTATTCACAGTTACATGTGATAATTCTTCCTCAAGCCCTTTACATCCCCATAGAAGTTCCTTTATTCAGTCAACGCTTCAGTCTTCGCTCTCGAAACCACAACTGCTCCACGTTCGCTCGCAAGTAATTGACTTCCAACTGTTCTGCTGAGTTTGTGTCATCGGCATGGAAGGTTCTGGAAAAGTCATCATTTGCACAAACTACGACGCTTGCGATTTCTCCAGAAATAGATACTTCTCGAAGCCAACCAACAAGAAGCAATGCCCAGGATCGCAATGTTGTAAGATTGCACCCTAGTGGAGAAAAAATAAAACACATCAAACTGTTTATAACCAAATTATAGGTTATTAATTAATTTCTGATGTCATATAATGTAAATATGTCAATTATATTTTTCTTGAACGTAAATACCTGGGAAATAATAGGTTTAAGAAAGTGCAAACAGTGGTTTCTTTTTTTTTTGTGGTATAATCAATTGCTACAATTTTTTCTGTTATATCTCGCAAGCAGTATTTGTTTACACTTGTGCACTGTATCTACAATATGGGAGCTACATGGATTCCGTGATTCTTACATCTTTATATATAAATTGCTATATTCAACGTATTTCTTAGAGAGTCAGTAACTGCAAAATAATGCTATGGCCTGTTCAGAATATTAAAAAGGAAGAGCTTTCCTTAATAAGATAAACTTAATTGATAAATTCGAGGTGAAACACGACTGTGATTGGTTATAAATCAAAATTAATTGAAATGTGATTGGTCATTGACTCCCATTTGAGTTAAATAGTCAGAGAAGAGCTTGGAGTACCAAGTTTAATTGAAGATATAGAAAGATACCATCAAGAATGGAAAACTCATCTAAGAAGGATGGAAAGAAATATATTTCCAAACTTGGGATTCCAATATACTCCAACTGGACATAGTGACTAAGGAAGACCAAAAAATCGGTGGAAAGATCAAGACTACATTCGTTAGGTTTACCAAAGGCCACATGGCCTAATATATATATATATATATATATATATATATATATATAACTACTGGAACAATTCCCTATGTTTGAGCCTTTGGCATGGGTTCCCTGAAGTAGTCCCCGCCCGGAGAACTGAATGGGGGACTATTTGACCTCAGGAAAATTTTACCCCAGTTGAACCCATGTCCGCATTTCTTGACGGTTGTATTCTTACGGTGAAAGATCATAACTCTTTCGACCAAGGTACTTTTTTTCGTCTGGCTTATGACCTTCGACCAGTCCGGCATGGGTAACCCTATCGGCGCAATGCACCGCCGGCATAGCTCTCGGGATCATTTAAGCGCGCAAGCTTCTCCACCACAAGGTAAAGATACCATTGATTGGAAAACATTGACTCAGGATAGGGATATATGGAGAGCTTATGTCCGCGCGGCCATGAACCTACGGGTTCGATAGTGCCAGTGAGTTAGTTAGTTATAACTACTGGAAGTAACCAATATCCCATACATCATGTCACCCTAAATGCTAAATTATATATAAACAATTATAAAAAAAAGGTTTGAACGACCTATTATGAATTATAAATTAGGCCTAGGAACAATAATTACAAACAGAAATGATGTGCACAGAGATTAAACGTAGCTGTACTCTAGAAACGAATAGTCTACTATTATCCAATACAGGGACTCTTGCCATCCCAACTTCTCTAAAAAAATCATTAAACTAAAAATGTATGAAAGTTTTTTTTTTTTTCAGTTATATGTACAGTATATGTCCCACGAAGGGACACGGGGGCTCAATAGTGGGAGATTCTTAACCAAGTTACTTTAGTTACGCTTATTTACCTACACATGTCAATGTGGTTAGCACATCGCTTCAAATGAGACATATAATAGTCAACTAAGGTATTACTTGGATTGATGAAGGGCGGTTAAAGTTTTATAATATTATAAAAATTAATGTCTGAACAGGGGGGCACGCCGTAACGTAGTGGTTAAGGCACTGAGCTACAAGCCGGAGGGTCGAGGGTTCAAGTCCCGTTGGGGTCAGGATTTTTAAACTGACCCAAACCCTCTGGCGGCACTATGGCCCTGGGGTCGACTAAGCCTCTAACGGAAATGAGTACCAGACACTTGTTCTGGGGGTAAAGGCGGCCGTCACGCAGGGCTGACAACCCGGCTAACATATAGTGCCGATTGTCTAGAAAAAGTGGGAGCCTTAACCTCCTACTACCCCAAGGGCCTCCGGGTCTGTTGTGGGATCACTTTACTTACTTTAATGTCTGAACAGGAATCGAACCGTGGACCTCTAGTTCTCCAGACTAGTGTGCATCCCACTACACCATTCTAGACCTAGTGGGCTGCACACTAGTCTGGAGAACTAGAGGTCCACGGTTCTATTCCTGGTTCAGACATTAATTTTTCTTTTCACAATATCATTAGAATATTATAATAAGATCCATTATTGGAACTGTGTTAAAAATAACAGTATTGGAAAAGGTTAAAGTTTTGCGCAAAGGCCTTTTTATTCAGGCTTGCGAGTTTTTACGAGCCTAAAAATCTTCAGGCTCGGGAGGATCGACCATTGCATTTTTCCACTCTAAAAATCCATCGACCCCGGCCGGCTTTGAACCCGCGACCCTTGGGACTAGAGGCAAGGAACGTAGCCAGTAGACCACTTCGGCCAACTAGTCATATTATATGGATGCGAAATAAGGTCTTTAACGGAGGAGAAAAGATTACGAGTATTGAGAATAAAGTTTTTAAGAACAATTTTGGACGAAAGAAGGTAAAAAATGGGGAAGACGACGTAACAGCGAGTTATGTGATCGTTACGGGAAAGTAAATGTAATAAGAACAGTAAAGTCTGGTAGACTGTGAGCGGCAGGACATGCGGCACGATTGAGAAATGAAAGAGGGGCATAGGGAAACCACCTAATAGATAGGCCAAGAATGAGATGGAAGAATAAGTTTAACCGTGATTAGAGTGAGGTGAATTATACAGGCGAACAGCTCAGGATGTGGAGAGCACATGTCCGCGCACCCATCAATCTCCGGGTTAGTTAGTCCTATTTTCTTTCTATAGTCCAAATTTACTTTCAAATTCTAGTTGCAGAAATAGCATGGACAACGTAAAATTAAGCCAGAGAGGCCGTAAATAATTCATGACGGTATTAATTCTTAGGGTCCAAAAAAAGTACATTATCAATTATATATAATGTAATGTTTCATTAAAACGTAATGCTTATGCTTCCATAAAATGTAGCAGTAAGTTTGTGTTTATTTCAGTGAAAATACTCCCAAATGTCTGTAAAGTGATAGAACAACCCCTCCACTTCCCCGTGCAGGACAACGGAAATGTGTTTCTTATTATGAATTAATTTGTTGATAATCCTGAAGGGAGGAGAAGGAGGTTTAAAATAGGAATCCCTTCAATGCTTTTCTTGCCGCATCTCTATATGAAACTGTCGCATAAGTTTTATCCTTTAACCATAGACGAAGAGGTTGTATCTTGACAGCTTTACAGATACACAAAAATGTTGTATCACTTTTAGAGGAGCAGCGCTGCAGCATCACAAATTATAGTAGTTTATATATACTACGGAAAGTAAAAATAAAATAAAATAAAAAAATTCGATTGAGTTTGCCTTTATTAGGGCCGTATACTTATGAAAAAATAAGACATCTATGGGAAACGCAGTTTCTACAGCTTTCCATGGATCCTATAATCTAAGTCACTGGCACTATCGAATCCGGTAGTTGAATAGTAGAGGAGATAGTGCATCACCTTGCTTTAACCAATTGTGAATTTTAAAAAATCTTAAAACCGTTTGCGTATCTAATCTTCGTGAAGATGCTATACAACATCTAATTTGGATCGTATACATTTTTGAAGCCTACATATAATACGCAGGAATATTCCCATTTCTTTTCTAAATTTTCTACGTCATATATATTTAGTCAGAGTCTAAAGTTTTTAGTTGAATTTAATGTGTTTAACAAAATAAAAATAATAATTTACAATTATTTTGAAAATTTTGAGAAAGTAAAGTTTTATGTCAACAGGTTGAAGTATAACTTTTGTAATAAAGATTGTTATCAAAATTGATTATTTTTCAAAACTTTCAGAAATCTTCTTGCGAAACTGGGATGTTAAAATTTGACCTTGAAAGGGTTAAAGATGAAAAAGTGAATAATGGGGGGGGGGGTAGGAGATGCACCCACTATGTACGTTGCTTGACATTCCTGGCGATTCTGCTCTCTCCAATCACAGCGCTTGCTTAGAGTGCAATTGCTTCCCCCCACTTCTGTCGGTATTTAAAGTAGAGGTTGAGGCGCGCAACTTAGAGTTCATTTCTGTTCGTGTGTATTTCAGTTTCGGGGGACGCACTGTGTGCTCCGGTCACTTCAAGTGGACGCTCGCATATTTAACTTTATCTTCTTTTTAAACGCAACTTGGTAAGTGATAACAACTTCACATATCTTGCGCTTTGCAAAAAAAAAATCCCAGTTGCAATGTTTTTTATTAGGTATTATTTATAAATGTTTGGTCTTTGAGTAGGATTTTTGTTTTAGTTATATGTGATAAATCGACATTCTGTTGAAATTTTCGGTTTATCCAGGACTTAGAAAAATTTTCGGCACCATTATTTTTTATTATCTGATTTATTATGGAAATGTACAGTTTTCTAGATTTAGTTATTAACGAAGTGCTTATAAGTAATATTTCTAGTGACAATTTGATTTTAAAAAAATACAAAATTTAGATTTCAAGTTCTTTTAAACGACTAATATTTATATTGCAATTTGAACATGAGATAGCATTATTCTTCGCTTTTATAAAAAAAGCCTACAGTTTCAATTTTTTTAAATAACTTAAATTTTCAGCATCTCTTGAATGAAAAAGTGCGTATTTTAATAATATCTTTGTGTACAATAATGTTAGCATGTCGTTTGGTCGTAAAATATAATTTACATGTATATATAATTGGATTAGTTTTTTTTATGTATGAAGTAATTAGAAAAAATATGAGATTTCTAATTGAGGAGTCTTCAGAACTCAATATCTTCAAACATTTTTTTTCTTTTAATCTGACTAATTTTCTGAGCCCAATCGATTGGTAGTGTTATTTTTTAGAAAAAAATCTCATTTATTGTGTTGTTAAATTTAAACTTTTAATCGAAACTTAATAAACTTAACATCACAATATTTTCCATCAAACGTTTGTAAATCGGATTATACTCGTACATTCTCTAGTCAATATATATATATATATATATATATATATATATATATACACAGTATTTTTTTTTCAAAACTCAATGTAATACATTTTAGCAGTTTCTGTTCTACTTTTTTGATGGTATGAATTCTTATCATGTATCTTTAGAAGTTAAATATTTTAAAATGACAAAGTAATTTTTTTAAAGTTTTTCTTTCAAAACTTTACAACACCATATTTTTGTGTCAAAATGTGCTATATCCAATGTTATTTTTCTAATTACGGCCAAATGAAAGTATGATTCAATTTGGCATTTGTGTATATGAATCTAGGAAAGAACCTGCACAAGGCTGTTTTTCAATTAGTAGAATCCTGTATGTGGTTTATAAGTTATTAATATTTTACTTTCCCTGTAAAATCATAAACTGTGGAGATGTTAAGTTTTGAAAGTAAGTTCATCAACTATTTAGAATTCTAATGCCAACGTACGTTTTTATGATGCGTTTGTGAAATTAAAAAAAAAATCCCGTACATGGTATTTTGAAATGATCCTAATTGTTTTAAATACTGTTGAAACTGATTAATGTTAAAAATATCAATCATTGTATACTATTTATTTTTAACAGTTATGTGCAGCTTCAATTTCTTCAAAGCATTTCTGCAGTACGATAACAAGTAGAGATATTCATTGTCTTATGAGTGTGCAATTAAATGATGCTATTTGTATTCTGACAAGAAAATTGTCGAAAATATAGATATCTGATATTTGATTAATTATATATTAAAAATCGTGTAATATTCGGCACAAAACTTTAGAAATGTGTGCACTAGTACATTACTTTAGGCAGCCTGCAGTAAGGGCTCGGTTAACCTTGTTCGAAGACGCGCGTGCAACTTTGAAGGTTATGGACTTGTAGATGCCACTAATAGACAGTCTGCTATTTATAATGCATTTTACTAAATACTTCATTGTTTACAGGTGAAATTGCACTTGGGTTAAATTCAATAAATCTTCCATATGTTGTATAAAGCTAGCATGATCGGTTTAAATTACTGTATATTTCTTTAAAACATAGTAGTTAGTGGAAGTGAGTTTCAGAAGTATATCGTTGTGATCCTATAGGCTCCTGGCGATGCATGAGGCCACGAAGGTACCCTATATTGATACTATCATATCGAAAGGGTCACCATCATGTTTCAAAACATAAATTATCATGGAAACCCAATAGTACGCAATATAGAACACTTTCCACAATGGCGTACTACACATAGAAACATATTCGACGAAATAAACTAACCATAGTATTCAGCATGAAGCAACCAAGGACAGAAAGATCAGCGCAGAGTGGCGTGGCTCATTCCGGTCCTGAATCGAGCCGAGCTCGACACGGTTTCCGATGCCCCAATCAAGCGAGATCTATTCGCCTTGGCAAAAATATCCATATTAAATCACATATTACTCAATACACCACAATAAATCCCCCAACAAATCGCCGTGTAGGCTAGGGCCAACCAGCTAAGCCCAATACTGAATACACACGCGAGTTCGCCGACAAGGGACAAACACAAGTCCCAGGAAAAGGCACACTGGACAGCACCAACAGCTGTCAACAAGTGATGAGGCTCCTGGCAAGTTTCACAGTGAAGGAAGGCTCTATATGTTATCTTTGAAACGGAATTGGTTTATACTTTCAGCACGCTATAGTAAATTAAAATCAGAAGATTGCTATTTGCGAAAAAGAAATGTATGTAGGCCTAGGAGTCATTCTAATGTGTTCAATTTCTAACTATTTATATAAAATTATGTTTATTTTTATTAATTTAATTGTTGTAAAATGTCCTGCATGTATGAAAATTTGAAATCTGACCAAAACATTTTAGAATGAGACTTTTAAATTTAAAACTGGTCTTCGCCTATGTCATGAAAAAATAAAACATTCATTTGTTACATTCTAATAAAGAGCTAAGTATCAAAGAAGGTTCGTATTATGTCATAAAAAATGGAAGAAACAGATTAAAACATTTGCAGCATAAATAGAATGGAATCCAGAAGTCTCTATAAACATTGATAAATAATTCTTCTTCTTCCTCTACGCATGAAAGCTGGCAGTTTGTTGCGTGTTCATTCACTACAGGTCCGGGGTATGGTAACATCCTTCCATCATTGATAAATAATGATTATTGTATTATTACTAGTAGTAGCATTATTGTGTAATATTTGTATATTTTGAGAAACACTACTAATTTATTAATGTGATATAAGTTTTTAAACTCATCAAAATTTGTGATTACGTGAAGTAACAGTATTAAAACTTATAGTTCTCTACTATCTTTAAAATGCTGGGATCGAAAAGAGGGTGAGAAGACGATAATAATGTATTCAGTCTCCTAGAACCAAAAGTGTTTCCTTGTTAACATTACTTTGTGTGATTTGACGTGAAAATGAGTAATTTCATCTGACGA
Source organism: Diploptera punctata (assembly GCA_030220185.1). Taxonomy (NCBI): domain Eukaryota; kingdom Metazoa; phylum Arthropoda; class Insecta; order Blattodea; family Blaberidae; genus Diploptera; species Diploptera punctata. Next base: position 22,331 of record JASPKZ010000189.1, on the reverse strand, counting down.
AATTGAAAACAAGTTGGTTATTGTTTGCCGGAATCAAGTACGATTTTTTCCGCTTGAAAGCTTTATCCTCGGACATTGCACAAGGTGTGAATTTTACTCGGGTACTGTACAGTGTTTTAGATTCTTAGACGCGCTTCGATGACTTCAGGTCGTCACCCTTTGCACGTTCTATCCACACCAGTCATAACATTCAATTTACAGGGTTTTAAGCCCATCTCCGTGGCGTGGTTGGTAGAGTCTCAATGTCATCCTGACGACCTGGGAGGGGGAGAAGCAATTTTAAATCACCACTTTAGGTCTTGTGTGTTTCTTGTCCTTCGCCGTCATCTATGGTGGCCCTCACATCCTGTTAGTTACGAATACTGCGAGGCCCGCCACTGTTTCGATCTACCTGCCTAATGTATTGTTCCAAATACAATAGTTAATTCTTGACTAAAGGCAATCGCCGCAGAGAATAGGCTTTGTAAGACCTATTAAAGAAGGGCCGATAAAGAGCAAGTCTCATCTATAAACAAAATTACATATCATCAAACAATTAGCTTAGACCAAAGGCTATAGTTTAATACTCGTCCTGAAATCAAATCCCAGCCTGACCGACTTGCGAAATTTAGTTTTATGTCTTCCCATAAAGTAACTGGTGTTACTATTTCATTTCAAAACATACAGTTCTATATATTCTATATTGTACTTACAGTTTTCTCGGTGATTTAGGTATTTTTTGTAACTAACCGCATGCCAGAATTTGAGGGAGAAAGGTGTTTCATGATGTGGATTGGATGGATTATATATTATAGTAATTTCAATATTACCATGTTTATATTCTTTATTTCTTCGTAAATCCCGGTTTTCTAATAACTACCGTACTTGCATCTGAGTTCAATTCCGGTTGGAGGCAATGGATCTTTTCAGGGCGTAAAAATCCTGGTTATGGTTTCTTTGGCAAGAGACCCCGTGTTTGATAAATGTGTTGAATTTGTAAGCAATCGACTTTTATAATGATTTTGCATATATATATATATATATATATATATATATATATATATATATACGATATTTAAAATGTTGCTCATTATAAAAATATTGAGAGCTTTTAGTAAGCAGTTTTTGCACTCATTTTAATTGGGTAGTTTCTTATTCGTAACGATGAAGATTTGCACGACATTATAATATTATTAATCACCTCCTTTGATTTCTGCTGCAGCGCTTATCTTAACAGAACCTCAGTACACATGTTCGGTATTTCACGTCAATTACGACTTAGATATTGATGGAACATTAAATAACATATCAGCTTTGATCTTCTATCATTTATATTGACGTTCTGTTTTTCTCAGTTTCAGGATTTTAATATCGTAAACCTACCGGTTCGGTACGCGTTTACAAAGTCCACAGGTTTGGTCTGGTAAAAAAAAAATGTTGAGGTTGCGATATAGTCGTACAAGACTTTTTCAGAGATGTAATGGGAGAGGTTGGTGTGCGGGCAATGGGAATCCTTGACCGAGAATGGCGGCCCGTCTTGTTCAGTATCAAGTTCAACAATAGAAGTCATAAACCCCAAGACTTTTATAACGTCTGTAACATTATTTTTTAATGATTTCCTCTGTGGACAACTTCCACTGCCAGGATATTCCACCATTTTCTCTTCTTATATTTACCGATTGATACGTTTGATTACTAACATGGTCACGGAGGAAATGAGTTAATAGCTCCGGTTCATACCACCCAAACTGCTCTCTCTCTCTCAACTTCAAACCAAGATTCAAAATTGCAGACTATCTAGTATAAAAATTATTTACAACCCTTCACTACATTTTTAAGGTCCACTCTTTCTAATGTTTGTTTTACCCTCAAAACCTTACTACAAATATAAAATAATACAAAAATTTCCTGTGTTTTCCAAAGGCTTCCTTTTACTTCTTCATTCTGCAAGATCATTTTTAAACAATTGCATCATAATATTAAATTCCTTGAAGGTATGTAAATAAATTCCTAGAATAACTGTTAACTTTTAAAGGACTTGATTGCAATTATTTTCTAGTAAGATATAGTATGTTCATGTCAGCAGAAAACAAAAGTCTGTACATAATAAGTATTTATTTTGAAGGTAAAGTTTTCCTCATTTCTGAAAAGAAAGATATGACTCCAACCACAGATTAAATCAACTTATTTTTAAGAAATAAAATCCGAAATAAGCATTTACGAAATTAGCAAACTTCACTTTATATATAACTAATTCATTTTTCCAAGAGAGTATCTACAATTTATGTGAATTTGTGTGAAAACAATTTTGAACACATGAGAATCAAAGACATTTAAAAATAGTTTTGGATTAGTGGAGGCAAAAGGTTTGCGCAAAATTAATTTTGGACATACATGAACCAGAGAGTTTGTGAAACTGTTTGTGAGACATTTGTATCAAATTAATTTTGGGCACGTAAGAAGCAAATACTTCTGTGGAAATATTAATTTGGACATAAAGGACTAGAGGCATTTTATCCGAATATAGTTGAAGAATTTAAAAATTAGATAATTTTACGAAATTAATAGGCTATAAGAACGAGAAAAGCAGGCATGACTCGAACATGAGAAGTGAAATTGCGAGAAATGCCCAAGTCATGTGGCGATGTAATAGAAAATACATAGGGGATAGAATCAATAATCGTGAATTCGCAACCCCTATGTCTGCAGCCACCCTCAGGAGACTGCATCCTTCTGTTTCAGACGAGGGGCAACTGCTTTCTGACTGACGTAGCTTTTCGTTGAATTAAATTGTGTCGACTGTTCGAACTTGAAACATTTGGTTTCATTAAAGATGTTATCATTGAGATCAACTCTTATTCTTAACAATTTTCCTGTTTCTTTTCATCTAAAATGTGTCCGTACCGCTTTAAAATGGCAATTTGCTCTGTTTTTTTTACTGTACGAGTAATTGTGGGATGGTGGCTGCCAATGGGAAAATTTCTATTGCCTCGTGATTTTGGCTGCAGAATATATAATACCGAAATTTTAAAAAAATAGCAGTGTTCCTCCATTTCCTGAACATAACATAGGCCTACATCGTCTACGAATCTAATTTGCAATTAATCTCGCTTATGCTTAATCCTAGCTTTTTCAATCAGGAAATTCACTTTTAATGATCCATATTTTTAAATTATCTAATACACCGGTGTTTTTGGCGATTTCATGAAATGTAGAATGTCTGTCACTCATTTTTACTTTTTAATTCAATGTCCCAGGTTGTCATTTCGACATTTCTGGTGTTCACTCCTAGCATGACGTACTTGTAATCCACTTCTGAGGTTGGGGCACCTGGAAGGCGGGGTTACGCTGCCCCGATATGAGAGTTGGTGCGCCAGGAGAGGCCTTAAACTAAACTTAAGCCAATTAGGTGAATATGATATTGATGGCCATATGATCTCATTTTTAATTGTTAAAATTATAAATTGCATCTGAGATCTCAGTCGTACTCAATTAAAAAAAACTACGTTGTAGCCTTTCGTTTATGTTCCATCTTCAACTGTTGACAAAGTACTATTTATGTAAAATTGTAGGCGTTCACGGCAGGTGTCTTGATTCCTGTTGGGTTTGTTGTTTTAAGAAAACCAGACCACGATCATTTAGCCCGCAAGACGAACCCAACAAAAAGTACTATTCATTATCGGTATTATTTATTTGTTTATTTACTATTTATTTTTCTAAAATGAACGTAATCTTATCAGCAGCTGAAGGAGCATGTTCCGAGAGAACACACCAAGTTTTATAAATCGAAGTTTTAGTTGAGAACGACTCAGACCTCTGGTACAATTTAACATTTTACATAGTAACCTCAACGTGGTTCAAAATTACTTCTAAACGTACTGAATCATTTCTTTAACTCACTTAAAATTTTGTTTTCATGCATTGTGCAGCTTTCTTTGCTTTCATTTTTCAATAAAATGTTTTGTTTTTAATTGTGAACCTATTGCATATAAATAGTTCTACAGTAAAAAATATGATTATATATATATATATATATGTCCACCCCTGTGGTCTTGCCTTGTCACACAGTGGGCCCGGATTTGATTCCCGGTCGGGACAGGCTCCTGGGTGAGGGTTTTTCGGGTTTTTTCCTCACCTGTAAGACAAATGTCAGGAAGCTACCACACCTATAATTCCCTAGTAAAACTGCAAAGCATAGCATTACAATTCTATGATTACAGTGAAAGACCCGTCCTCGTGCAGAATTACTATGGAAGGATATATATATATATATATATATATATATATATATATATATAATTATTTAATTACATACCCAGTTCAGTTCTTTATACAATAAATCGTTCAATCCGATATATTTTATCCTTATACTGTGTATGGTAACCCCGTATGTCCCGCTTCAGACATGGGAGCTACCTAGAGGAAGTTTGTCCCGCGCCGTTTTCGAGCGGTTTAAGGTATGACCTCTTGGTGCAGAACTACGGGTCTTGTGCAGGTTCGAGTCTCCATGAGCGAAGAAATTTTCTCATAAAATTTCGGCCAGTAGAGGACCGCTGCCCATCCAGAATGGAGAGAAATTTGAGAAAGTAGCGGCTCCACATTGAGAAAACCAGCTATAACGGCTGGCGGAACGACATGCTGATCACGTCACCTCTACGCTGGATCGTCTACCTCTATGATTAACACGTATAGATGTGAATGATAGGCCAAGGGCCTTTTGTTCCTGTCGTGCTATGCAGTTAGTTAGAGGCAGTTTCTTGACCAAGCTAAATTTGTTAAGCTTACGTCTATTTCACTGCAGATGTCAGCGAGTGACATGTGATCAGTACATCGCCTCAATGAGACCTAGTATGCAACAAAAGTATTACTTGGATGGGAAAGGCCGGTTAGATTTTGCGCATAGGCACTAATTTAGATTTCAGGTCCTTTACAACCCTGAAAACCTTCAGACTCGGGACCCACAACTTTAAGTCCTTCCCAGAGGACTTGTCCCTCGATTTTTTTTCTAATGTAGTGCTGTAAATTAAATTTCACTGCCAGATGTTGGCCAGCTGCTAACTAACTAGTCTCTGTATAAAATAACTTTAATGTTTTACCAATTTTATTTAAAATTGCAATACGTTGGTAAATTGTTGTAGAAAATATGTTGTAAATTTGTAACAGCTATATTGGATTCACAGAATTAGGGGTTGGAGATTTTAAATTTCAATTAAGTAATTATATCAGCCAGATAATTATAAAAATATATTAGGTTTGTCTTTTAGCTCATCATTGCACAGGATCATTTGTATTTTGAAATTCAATTGTCATAACTTGAGAGCAGTAAGTTGGAAGTTAGTTGATTTTATGGACGTTGTAAAGAAGACCGTATGATGATTTGACGACTGCCATATTTCAAAGTGAAAGTCGGGAGTCACGTGTCTGATGCAGGTCTCTTTAAGAAGCCGATCACAACTTTTTTCTGACAAGAATTACATGTGACCCCATGTTATGTACTCATAATAATAATAACAACAATAATAATAATAATAATAATAATAATAAAGTAAATACAATATAATGAAACAGAAAGTGAAGATGCTGTGTTTTGCAAATTTATCACAGCCACCTAGACGTCATAATATATGGTTTACATTGTGGTCTTATGGATGATGCTTAATCTTTCTTCTCGGTTAAGGAATATATATATAAGGTAAAGACAAAACAGTTCAGTACCTTTTTCTTCTCTTTTTGTCAACCAATTTTCTTCCCCCCTCCTTTTTTTAGTAGCTATTGACGAGCTTCAATATTAGGAATAAAAACATTTTGGCCAAAGAGAGACGAATAGACAGGTGAATGGAAAAGACTGCGTAATAATCATTATAGTCGAATTTCCACCACTTTGCGAACACTAATATTTATAAGAAGTAGTTTTATTAACAAATGCACTATAGATGGAGTTTAGGTATGTATACGACTTCCTTTGAATGTAACATTATCTGAATAGCATCCTAGGAGACTCGGGTTCGATTTCCAGCTATATCATATAAACTTTTAAAACATATGCTGGTAAGGTCCGAAACTGTAAAATTATTAAAATTAAAGAAGATAATTACTGAACCCGTTATTAGCTGTCACAATTTTAAATTATAAAAGAATTTTATATCATGTAAATTTAGTCTCGAAAGGAGTGAAAACAACCTCGTCAAAACAATTGCTTATTTGCAATGATTAGTAGCAAGTAAACTAAAATTGAGGCTGAGGGATTGTGCCACACTAACATTCTGCTTAAGACGCTAACCAACTTGTTCGGCGTTAGCTCTTCTTGTTTATTGTCATGGAATTTATTTCATTAATTTGATTATTTAGGTCTATGTATCTGCCTTTACAACTATTAATTAACAATCGTGTAGAAAATTCAAGTGAAATTTGTTTTCTACTGTGAACTTTGCTGCACAAATTCTAAAGTATTTTTGGCAAGAATGAGTCGATTTAAAAATAAAACAGTATTGTTTCAAACTCGTGCAAAATATTTGTTTTATTTAATTTAAATCAAAAGGAAATGGAAGGACGAAAACTCTATCTTTCACAAACCCAAAAGAAAGAAATCACAATGTCTGCGGCAAGTGTCGATGGAGTAAGTTTACAGATTTGGAATGAACTTGATTATCGGCTTGATGGGTGTCGCGTGACGCAGGGAACATTTGTGAGTTCAGAAACTTCAACACTTCCTCTCCATAACAGTGCTAAGTATCATAAATATTTTTTTATAGAACGTTAAAATCGATTACTTATTTTGTAGACCCATAGTTTGCAAAATTCGCGGACAACCAAAATTATACAATATTTATCAATGAAACTTTTATATTTTTTATTTTTATTTTGAATATATAAATAGTGATATAATGCTGGAAACTAACTACCTCACATGCACGTTCATGAGCTCTCCATTCACCCCTATCCTGATATATGAAAGGCTTATGTTCACGCGGCCATGTACCTATAGGTTCGAAAGTGCCAGTGAGTTAGTTAGTTTTGAACATTGTATCACTGTTTATATCTGCAACATAAAAATAAAAAATGTAAAATTTTCGTTAATAAATATTACATAATTTTCTAAGTCCGAAAGTTCTCCTTGAGTCTATATCAATTGATACTTTTTTTCTCATAAAAATACATTTCCTAAAACAGTTATCCTAGAAAAAATAAAGATTTATTGGATGTCAAGTACAAGATTAATTGAAAGTAGGAAAATAGTATTGTATCCCAACAGGTTCTTGTAATCTGCTTTGAAGATCATTGTATTACACTTTAACTGTGTCATAAAATTGTAACACCCTGCTGTAAAACACAAAACGCTTCCATTTTAAAAGTTCAAATACGCAATCTACTAGACATTGTTTCTTTCCATTTCAAGTGACAATTTTACACATGTTACAATCAAACTAATGTTGTACTTACTTTCATCGTCACCTCTATCTACTAACAGTAGCATAAGGCATTCACAACTCCCATATCCGGTCGAAATGAGTGCTTCACTTTTTTAAATACAAATTTCACCAAAAAAGTTCTTCCCAAAATTTGTTTCGGTCTTTCACTTCTTCTATTCCTTTGAGGAATCCAATATAATGAAGTATTTTGAACTGTAACTTTTGTCATTCTATTTTGATTTTCGTTCAATTATTTATACCCACCTTATGTAACGACTAATGGTCACCATTGCGATCAACAGCTTGACTGGCATTCCAGAGGTTCGCGTTCGATTCTCGATTATAACATATACTTTTTCTTTGATTAAGGGTCTAGAATGCAGTTCACTCAACCCCATGAGATAGTTGATACGATGATACATGGGGTTTTCATCATCATCATAGTTCATTCATGAATTTAAACCATTTGTTAACCTGTTTCGGCATCAAAAGAAACACCATCCAAAAATATTTTGAGTGGACGTCCTGGTCTTCTTCTTCCTGCAGGTTTATAGCTAAACATTTGCTTGGGTATCCTGTGATCTTCTATTCGATGAACATGTTGCATACATCTTGACTTATAATCAGAATTTTTGTTTTTTAAAGGTTCCATGTGTAATTATTCTAAGATATCTTCATTTGTTTATGATCTGCAAGTGTGTATCCTGCAGTCCTAGGAAGGTATCTCATTTCAGCAGATGTAAGTCTCTGTATATCCTTTTGTTTCAATGCCCATACTTCGCTACCATACAAAAGAGTTGGCAGAGCCAGTGTTTTATACACTTTTAGTATTGACTGAGTAAATGCGTTATCCTAATGTCTATTCAGAGCTAAAAGGTAGCAGCCCTACCACTGGAACACTTAGCGTCGGGCCGGTAACCCGCCCTACATGGGGTTTTACTTGAAATAATAAATTATAAAGAGAAAACTATACCCTACTCATAACAAAAGAGAGTTAACGGGAGCGGAAATAGACCCTTCCAGTTCCTGGGAATCAGTGGCGGACTACTCCTTTTCTCCATAATCAGTTTATTTTACAATAAATCAATCAGTTATTTAATAAATTCGTCCCGCACCCAATATTTATTTCGGTTCTCACACCATTACCAAAATTAAATCGATAAAATATGGTAATAAGAATATATTTTCTCCCAAATGTTGGAATAGCAATGTAACGTGCTATTCACCGTCAAACACTGATACCGGCTACTGCATGAGGACAACAAGAGTAATAAATTTCACACCAAGAGTATTTTGTTAAAATGGCATGACTCAACCTTTTTCAATCCTAAATAGACCCTCAGGTAGCTGTCTCAATTTATAACCTCATGGGCTATAGGTTGCAAAAGCCGTTACGAAAACTCAAAATAAGCTTGAGATTCTGTGTCGCCCTAACCACGCGATTCCCTGTATTGCATCTGCTAACTTGTGACAATAACCGCACAACTTGCAGTAACTAACAGTTTAATAATCGCAAGAAATCATTGGGGTAGTTATACTGAAATATTGGAACAACCAACATTGTGATAGATAAAATAGTTCCATACATAAATTGATGATTGAAGAGCTGTACTAAAATAAATTGATGATTGAAGAGCTGTACTAAAATAAATTGATGATTGAAGAGCTGTACTAAAATAAATTGATGATTGAAGAGCTGTACTAAAATAAATTGTGGATGGGATTAAATTAAGTTTAACAGACTTAATATAATCAGTTTGTGTTACAACTGCCTACTGTAACGTATATTTATTATTGCTGATCTTTTCTATAACATACGCAGTCTTCCACATTCAATAACGTCTATAAAATTATGTTAAAAAAATAGAATCCTATATTAAATAACTTGTATAACATAAGGAAATGGAGAATAGAAATTGGCAATTTTCTTTTTCGGGTCAACGCTCTGGTTTTTTTGAGCACACAGTAGACGGAGTGGCTAATGCCTGGGTTCATACCTATGCGTCGCTAGTGACATCGGAGCCGGAATACGAAATAGCGTGAGAAGATACAGACAACACTGTGACTTATTGCTTTCACGATCAAATTCCAGTCAGACAGACACGCTCACAACATCATAAACACCTTCAACATCATAATAATAATAATGATAATAATAATAATAATAATAAGCTTAGGACTGTTGGTACGTAATAACTTCGCCTACGTTGAATTTGTTATTTAATACCCACAGGCTAGGGCTTGATTTTTCTATAGTTTTAATCCACGTTGTTTCATGCACAAAATTTACAATATTAATAATAATAATAATATAATAATAATACTAATGAAGATGATAATAAGAATGATAATAATAATAATAATGAAGACGATAATAAGAATGATAATAATAATATAATAATAATAATAATGAAGATAATAATAATAATAATAATGAAGAGAT
>JASPKZ010000189.1:0-10000 GCA_030220185.1 Diploptera punctata | reverse complement strand
GTTTTTGGATATATGCAATTAAATATATAGGGCCTATATTTTATTTTATTACCACTCAAGCTACTCATATTGTTTTGGACTTGTGATCTCTAAACACTACTTAATCTAACCTGCACACGACACGATACTGTTGATTTATAGAGATTAAATGCTGGTGCTTGTAAATTGTTATATCCAGCCTTGTGAATGAAATTGTATTTGACATTCAGTCATCTGTGCAGGTGGGCAGATACACGTGTTGTATATTTTACATGTGATTTCTTATTCTTGACGTATAGACTCGCTTCTGTAATGTTTGACGTACAATTCCGCCAGACACAGTGATGGAATCTCGACCGTGTTTTCTTTCCCATAGCCAGGACATGCCAAGATGCTGTACTATACTATAGACTCCACCCCTCATTAATTTTTTTCACACATTTCTAGAATTCCAGTATCCTGAAAACTGTTCGGATAATGTTGCAATTCCGTGTATTCATTTAAACACATTAATGGAAACACATTTCAATAAATAAGTGTTTATTACACATGTGTTTAGATAGACCTACTTTATTTAATTTCTATAAGGAAAATATGAGTTTCTGGCGAAAGAGATGTTTTATTGGTTATTTTTTAAATATCTTCAAAATAACTAATTACATTTCACGGTTTGTGGTTGTAATATAACCTATTTCTGTTTCAAGACTTCTAGGGATTATTTCTTACTTTTTGAAGTTTTGTCAGGGATATCATATCGATATCTTTGACGAGAAGTGGCGAATACTCTAATTTTCTTCAGGCGAAACATTCCATGGCATTGGATGGTATCAAACTTAAAATTTCGAACATAGGAACGGATTTCCAGCTATGCTTAATACACGCCGTAGCGTAGAGGTTAAGGCAAACCGGAAAGCATAGCGTTCGAGTCCCAGAGGATGCGAGGAATAAATTGGAGACTCGAACCAGTTCGCGTCCTGTACATCTACGTCAGGGCACAAACTCCTCGATGCGGGACGGAATCTAAACATACTAAAATAATAGTTGTTCCATTTCACGTTCCTTAATTATTGTATGAAAAGCAGACAAGTACAAAGTGACATGTTTTTATTTTTTGCAGAGAAAATCGTGCCCATTCCATCAGATATCAATAAGACATTTTGATTATATTTATTGCAAATAATTTACATTTAAATTCATATTTATACTAATTACACTCTGAACTAGTGGTTATGTTCCTTTCCTCTGGTTCCGAGGGTCGCGGATTCAAACACGGCTGGGGTCGATGGATTTTTTAGAATGGAAAAATCAAAGGAGCAAGTCCTCCGGGAGGGACTTTAAGCCGCGGATCCCGAGTCAGAAGATTTTCAGGCTCGTAAAAGATCCTTAAGCCTGAATAAAAAGGCCTCTAAGCAAAATTTACCAAATTTTCCCGTTCTAGTACTACCTTGGTTTCCTAGATGTCACTATGAGGCGGAACGCTGACCACGGACTACTCCAATGGCATCTATACGAAAACATATGTAACTAAATTAGTATGGTTCAATTTATTCCCTGTAGATGGAAAGCGCCTAAATCTCATATCTCAATGCGGGAAATAAGGACTTACAAGACAAGATTTAATTAATTATTATTGGGGCAGGAAAAAAATTACGACACATTTGTCGTATGGACATTGGCAATGCAATGAATTTGGGGATGGGAGAGAACTGAAGTGATTCAGTACAAGCACTCTAGTTGAGTGTGACAAGCTCTTTTGCGGGGCGCTTTCTTTATTTCTATATGTGTTTGTAGACACACAAGGAGTGGGCATTCTGTTTGCACGACCACTTGGTATGTCTGGGGGTAATACGCGAGGGGAAACTTATGCCCCCTGTGTAAATAACAAGCCATTCCCTAAAGGATTGTTTCCATAAGTCCCCGAAATTCTGGTTCATTCTTATAAACATCTACTTTACTATAATGCTACATCACGTGATCAATAGAGCTCCAAGTTATTTGGTGGATTGTAGGGGAATAATATATCAAAATGGGTTTTCATAAGTAATGCCACGAATGATTTTCGATTTATCTAGATAATTTGGAAATCAAGAATGGCATTTGTCAGGACTTTTTAACGAATAAAATTAAGCTGTTCACTCACAAATGATTATTTAAATATAGTTACTTTAAAATATTTATATATTTAATGTAAACGGCGATGTTTGAAAACAAATGAGAAACGTTTGCTACGCTTCATTTGTTCATCACTGCAACCAGGTCATATCTATAGCCGAAGGATCGCAATATTGTAAGAATGTACCCTAGTGGAGAAAAAACTGAAACACATGAAACTGTTTATAACCAACATTATAGGTTATTAATTTATTTCTGATATCCTATGATGTAAATTACATTTTTTTCTGGAACGTAAATTCCTGGGAAATAATACGTTCTTAAAAGTGCAAACAGTGGTTTCTTTTTATTGTGGTATAATCAATTACTATGAATGTTTTTCTATTATATCCCGCAAGCAGTATCTGTTTACATTCGTGCACTAAATATACAATATGGTAGCAGTATTTCTTAGAGATTCAGTCACTGCAAAATAATGATCTGACCTATTCAGAATGTTAAAAAGGAGGAGCTTGATTTTAATACGATACAATTAAACTGACTATTTAACTCATGCCCCAAATGGGAGTCAATGACCAATCACGTTTCAATGATTTCTGTTTTACAACCAATCAGAGTAGTGTTTCACCAAATATTTATCAGTGTTATAATTACCATATTAAAGAAAGCTCCTCCTTACAATATTGCGTTCCTTTGGCAATAAATAGTATGATCTGGTTGCAGTGATAAACAATGAAGCAGTAGAAGCGTACCTATCGTTTCTCATTTGTTTTCAAACATCGCCGTTTACATTAAATATATAAATATTTTAAAATAACTCTAGTTAAATAATGATTTGTGAGTAAACAGCTTAATTTTATTCGTTAAATAGTCCTAACAAATGCCACTCTTGATTTCCAAATTCTCTAGATAAATTCATTCCTCACTTCGTGAGTCGTGAATTTATCGATCATTTGGAAATCACTCGTAGCATTACTTATGATAAATCGAGGTGAAAAAGACTGTGATTGGCTGTAAATCAAAATTAATTGAAATGTGATTGGTCATTGACTCCCATTTGGGGCATGAGTTTAATACTCAAATTAAACTTCTCTTTTAGTTCACTTTTATATTTTATATTATGTGAGATCAATGCCTGTAAGTAAGATATTTTCACGCTTCAATTATAAGACATTCTTTCTCATTTTTAACGTACTGCGTATTTCTGTTACACTGTATGAATGGTTTCTAAACTCCATGGCCCTTGGTCTACCATCCGGCTGCTGGCCTCACATCCACATGTGCTAATCACAGAGGTAGACGATCATCTAGCCAGTGTAGGGGTGACATGTGGTCAGCATGTCGGGTCTCACAGCCGTTATAGCTTGTTTTCTCACCCAGGAGCCGCTACTTGTTGTATCTACCCAAATGCTTCACGATGCTGGGTGGGCACCGGTCCCATACTGGCCGAAGTTCCATGAGAAAATGTCTCTTTCCCCATGCAGAAAGTATGAATGGTGCGCAGAAACAAAATATGTACAGCTACTACTTGATTTCATTTTTATAGTTAATATGGAAACAGTAAAAAAATTGAAAATGGTTTACACTTTATTTCTATATCCAATAAATATCAGTGTGTTTTATTTCATATCATTTAGGTCTAAATTGTTAGACGAACGCTTCGGTTAGCGTATCTAACTAGCTATGCACGGGTTCAAGGTTCTATTTACGGCTACTCCATAGAAAATGTTCTATTATGTAGAGGTGGAACAGGGTGTATTGAGTCTCGTGACTAACTCCTTGTCACGAGAAGTAGCGAATTCCGGTTAAGAAAATTTAAACTAATGTAATTGTCTAATTTGTTTTATGCTTGCATTGATAGCATTCAATTTAGTGGACCTTGTGACTCTTCGGAACTATCCCGCCATGGACTGATTTAAGTGCCAAGAAGGATGCTTATATACACACACTGTTATATAATCGTTTTCAATTTCCTTATTGAATTACTGTTTCTGCATGTGGTGCTCTATTTTTTATCGGCAGGTGTGTTGCCCGTTACCATAGTGACAAGGGCTCCCCTCCGTGTCTGTAGCAGAAATGTGAACAACGGAGGGAAAAATGCGAAAAACGTATCTACCTTTAATATCAGCATTTTTTCCTACCTCACTGTCAATTAAGTGGAAATTTTATGCCATATGTCATATTTCGATAGGGGAAAATAATCCAGAAAATGAAAAAGGTTCTTCAATCAATATAAACATGATTTAATTAAACGCATTTGTTTTATTATTTTTAATGAAATTACCTTTTCATTTTCTTCAACAAAAATGTAGTGCTGAAAGTCGATCAACGTGAACTACTTATAGATTTGAATAACCATTTAGATTACATAGAAAACTGATGCAATATTTTTTTTTAATTAAACCTAATTTTACAACATATACTGGTCCCTACAATAAAGGGAGCAAATTTCTATGAAGAAACAAGGAAATTCATAATTTCAGTACCCAGTTTCCTTCCATTAGTAATTTCCTTTTTTATTCTTATTTATAACTGGAACAGACATTTATATGACATTTCCTTAATAATTACTGTGCTTCATTACAGTAGCAAGCATTTTAAATTACTGTATCTTAGTAAAGACGGTAGATACCAGAGAGCACCTGCAATGGGATTAACCTTGACTTACGACAATAATGTGGCTCATATCCAACAAATAATTATTATACGACTCCTCCTTCTTCCAAGAGTTAATCCCGCAGGAAAACCATTGTCAACACTGCCCTCATCCTCGAGTAGGCGTGAATATTCCCTGAATAATTTGTTTATTCAATCAAATTCTACTGAATTTGCTCCACATTCTCAGTCACTGATTTCCGAGTATGAAATTAACATCATGTACCCAATTCTCAGCATAAAACATCAGATTAGTTATTAAGAAAACTTATCATCGTATTTTATAAAGGTTTATCAAATCATACGTAATGCACAAAGTCTCGAGTACTGTAAGCTGACATGTTACTTGCTAGCAATATTAACTTACAAATGTCCACCCCTTATCGTATTACAGCCTTCGTTATATAAGCATTACAAAAATACTCCAGAGCGTGGCAGTCAATACTTTTTAATTGCCCAGATGACTTCTACATACTAAGAATCTATCCCCAATTTAAATGTTTCGTTCTCTTTTAAATGTCATAAAATGTCTTCAATATAGGCCTCCACAAAATAATGAAAAAGAAATTAAATTGAACGAAATGCTGTATAAACATCTGAATTATGCATGGGCTTCTTTACAAACTTCATAATTGCCTTTTTGTCGGCCGCGGTGGACTAGTAATTATGTTCCTTGCATCTGGCCTCGAGGGTCGCAAGTTCAAACCCGATCGGGGTCGATGGATATTTTAGAATGGAAAAATCCAAGGAGCAAGTCCAACGGGAGGGACTTTAAGCCGAATGTTTTAAGGCTCGTAAAATATCCTTAAGCCTGAATAAAGAGGCCTCTAAGCATAATTTACTGACCTTATTCATCCTAGTAATACTTTAGTTGCCTACTAGATGCCTCATTGGGTCGGTATGTTGACCTTACACCATTCATGACATATTTAGGAAAATAAGCGTAACTAAATTAACTTAGGCTATTAACTCCTAACAAAGGAGTAGCTAAGGTCCAACATTGGTCTGTTACGCCATTTTGTGTGTGTAATATAAATTTTAGGATAAAATAAATAAATACATTTTGATCACTTTATGTAGATCATAAACTTAACTAGTAGACTTTCCTTTCAAATTTAAATGTTTTGCTTAAAATGCACCCAAATTTACTCTGTAGCGTAAAAGAATTAATGAACAAACAACTTCGCCTAAAATTGCATCATTGAAGAGATTCCTTGTAACGCAACATGTGATTAAAATGTGTTAAAAGTTAGAAAGTGCATTTTCCATTATAGAATAAACATTGTCGTGTTCTTCAATCAGTTGCATGGAAGAAGAAAAAAAAAACCAGTCCAAGTTGACGACCTCATAATGGCTAAAAGTGGAATAGTTATCTTATTTGAAATCGAGATTCCAAGAGCTTTGAATACTTGGGAGTTTTTCTAAATGCTCACTCATTTATTCCACGTAATCATCACGTAGCTTCTTTATTTTCTGTTCTCATACATTTCCTTCCCCCATTCTTCTAATCTACATTTCCTCATTCATTCTTATCATCATCATTATCCGTCACGAATTAGGCCCTTGTAGACCTGTTTCGGCCAATCTAGCAGTCTTTTAAGAGGTTTTCCTGGTCAATTATGTATTTTGGGCTTATATTGCAACATCATTTTTGGGATTCTTGGATTATTTTTACATGGTCTACACAGTTTAATTGATATCTGTTTTGAGTTTTCTTCTACTGATTCTACTTTTAATTATTCTTATTTTTTATTTTTTTTTTCGATCTAAAAAAGTGCATCCTGCTGTCGTTCTGAGAAATTTCATTTCCGTTGCTTTGATTCTGCTCCTGTCTCTCTTTCTTAATGTTCAAATCTCACTTCTGTATAAAAGGGAGGGTAATGCCAAAGTATTATATATTTTTATTCTTGTGGATTTTTGGGCCAATTCAGCTTTTAATGTATTATTTATTATTCCTACGATTTGTGTAAATTTGGTGATTTTCTTATTCACATAATTTTTCATTTTGATAAGATATTTCACAACCTAAATAGTTCAAATGTTGTACTTGTTCTAAGCATTGGTTATTGTGTTTATCTTACTTCTGATTGGATCATTCCTAAGAATGCCATTACTTTTGACTTTTGTAATGATATTTCCATTCCAAAATCTTGTAATGTTTTATTTAGCGTATGTAGTCCTATTTGTAAGTTATTCTCTGAATCGGAAATTATAAGTTGATCATCTTCGAAAGTAGGGTATTGAATTTTAAAGTAGGCCTACTGGTTATTATGATTCCTGATGTACCGATTAGGTTCCATTAGGAACTATTTCATTCATGTAAATATTAAATAATGTTGGTGATAGTGGGCAACATTGTCGAACTCCATTATTAATATATTTTCTTTCAGAGATACAATCATTTATTTTGACATTTAATTTATTGTGAGTGTACATTTCTATTATATTTTGTAATAACAAATTTGTTATATTTTTTTCTTGTAACATGTCAAATAAAAGGTCTCTCTTCGAACTTTGTCAAAAGCTTTTATAAAATGTATAAAAGCTATATGGGTTTCTAAATGAAATTATCTTCTTTTTTCTATTAATAATCTGATGCTAAACAATGGGTCTATGCACGATCGTCCTTTTCCAAAACCATTTTGGCACTCCAGAAGGAAGGTTTCAGCATTTTTTTTTCTTTTAGTTTTCGTTGTCAATTTCATCAATCCCTTTATACCTCAAATTACTATAGATATGGGTATTTGTGTAGTTTTTTTAAATCTAGTGTTAAATATGAAAATTGCAGTTGTTTTAATATACATAGAGCGATTAGCTATATTGATACTAATATTGGCTTCAAATTGAATATTATCACTACACTAAAAATCATTACATCTTTATACATATATATATATGATTCATTAAATCACAATATTGAATTTGTTTCAGTTTCTTGGAGTAAAAGTTTTAATATATACTAATGTAAATTAGGGTTATAATTCTAAACATATATAGTAACATTTACTTAAAATTATAAATTATTCTAGTTTAAGAATTAATAGTTACTTATTAATAATGAGTTTAAATAGTTAAATAGAATAAAATTAATACTTTTATTATAAATTTATTTTTTTCTTGCAAATGTTCTTTTTTTCTTTCACTAGAATAGGTGTCTATATAAAATACACGTTAAATTAATTAACTCTTTGACTTAATGATCATGTGTCTAATTTACTCCGAATTATTTGAATATTTCTGATCAAACATATTTTCACGGGCAAGCATCACATCAAATCCCCGACTTCTTGTCAGTAGTTCGCTACTGCTTCTGTCCCCTATATCTGGATACCGTGTCCTCGATCCTGAGAGGAACCCACATCATATACTAACACATTATACAAAACAAATTTAACGAATTCGTAATGTAATTACTTAAATCATTATACCTATGGTAGTTTTACGAATGTGATGCTGAGAAATGAAGGTAAAGGTATCCCGTTAACAACGCCCATAAGGTAGGTCTATGTGGACGCAACAGCCTAAATTTCATATCCAACGACGCGAGATGGAGCTACGGTTGCTAGGTCTACAGCTCGGTGGATTTTATCCTAGAAATTTCTAGATACTGATTTAATATGTTAGGTCAACCCCAGCACCAATCCGGAGGGATAAAAATCTTACAATTCCGCCGATCGGGATCGACCACGGATCGTCCAGCCTGTCGAAAAAGTCTTGCTAGACTCATGATTGTGTGAAGCAGCATTACAGAGGTTGTTTGCCAACATTATCTGTCATTTTTAGAATCTAGGAACTGGAGTTTGTTGTAAGGGACTACGTTATGTTCACAACTTATTGTAAAACGAACTAAAATGGGAAATCATCACAAAAAAAATACTGTAAGTAGGCGAGATAATCATAGACAGCATTATTTGCTGTTCATTATTCTTAATTGCAACACAAATTCTTAGAATTATTTATGGAACACTCTTTAATAGTAGACTAATAACAAATTTTGTATTTGAAATGGATTTACATTAAGACACACTTGTAGGAAATAATACTTGTAACTTACTTCAAGGAAACTTCTTGTGCGTCATTATCTCAAGGTCAAATTTCTAAGTGATTCCCGGGGAAATCTGATATGTGTCAGGAAGGGATTACTCTATTAGGGGTTAGAATAAAAAATTACACAATAAATCGCCTGGAGGGGGTGAATAAGTGTATTAGAATCCTTTAGTTTTCGTTGAAATCGAGATTGTGGTCTTTTAGCAACTGTTGGTTTCGTCATTGACACAACCTCGGGTATCAATTTAATGGTATAGAAATTAGCCAATCACAACGTAACGTTCTAGGAACATTCTTATATTTGTCATTAATGAAGACTAACACGGAAAATTAACGAATAATCCTTCATCTGAAATATAAAGGAGGGATTTTCACGAAAATGATAGGAAATAAATTACTTTTCCTCATGATTAAAAGAAATTATGTCTATTAATCTTTCTTCTAATTATACTGACGATATTAACGAACTACGTTGAGGATACTACATAAAATAAAATATGTAGAGCAAACCTGAGTACTCAGCCATCCTCAACAAAGTAAAAGTCAGTGAAAAAGTAGACCTTTCGGGTCATGTTTTACCTAGTTCAGGATGGCTGAGATCTCAGGAACCGTGCATATTTTATTATCTTATTCTTTGTATAGTAATCTCGTCAACCACTGTGTCGCTGCTCATACGCAGCGGGCCCTGGTTCGATCCCCGGTCGGGAAAATTTTCCTGGATGATGTTTTTTTCGGGGTTTTTCCTCACCTATAAGACAAATGTCAGGAACGTTTAAGCCCAAATAGTCTCCGAATATCATCTGGCCATCATACTCATATTCGCCATGTTTAGTGTCACTCTTATTGTTAATAAGTATTTTTAAGACGTGAATATTAATTAATTGTTTGCTTCGTTCACCTGTGAAACTTAGCGCATTATTTACAATATAACATTACAGTACAGTATTAATTATTTTAACAATAGTATTACATATTGCCTCCCGCGACGTAGCCGAGTGGTTAAGGCTTCTTGCTGATTCGTGTCCCACGGGGAAAGAAATTTCCCATGAAATTTCGGCCAGTATGGACCGGTGCCCACCCAGCATCGTGAGGCATATGGGTAGCTACAATAAGTAGGTTGAGAAGACCAATTATAACGGCTGGGGATCCGACATGTTACCCCTAGGTCTACTTCCGTGATTAACACATGTGGACGTGAGGCCAGCAG